>JAVXUO010002319.1:0-245796 GCA_033065855.1 Escallonia rubra
GTTAATTTATATTACTTACTTTCCAACAAGAGTCACAATGTGCTACTTTGATAGTTTCTCTTTCTCAACATCGAGTCTATAATTTATCAAATTTTGACCATTGTGAATACACTAGTCAGCTCCTCACGACTCGTGACTCGTGAGGAGCTGACTAGTGTATTCACAATGGTCAAAAATTGATAAATTGTTGAATGGTCTCTGTGGGTGGGGGTGTGCGTGGGTGTGGCGGTTGTTGATTTGGTCAGCTTTGGCTTTTTCTGTTGGAGATGCCCGCTAACATTGGATGAAGTGGGAGATGATTAACCATCTGCAAACCTTTGCTTCATGAAAGACACTATCACTCAGCGCCTCTGATCGAGGGTTTACAATAATTAGTAGAAAAATGACGAAGAAAAAATGAAGTTGTTACGATAAAAAAAAAATAACATTAGTTATTGGAAAAACGATTTCGGTTATTATCCTCGTGACGAAGAATATTATATTGATACCTAACCAAATACTACTTACTTGAGAAGCTAACCACAATTGATCAAGTTAACTAGAAATCAAAAGGACTATTTAGTGGCCTCCAAACAAACATTGAATTTCAAATAATATGAAGCAGCTCAAAACAAAGTGCAAGATTAAAACTTTCAAATATAAAGATATTACAATGAATTGAAAGCATAATATAATGAACAAGAGTAAACTCCAAAAAAGTTATTACAGAGTACCACTTTCACCCTAACCATATATCGGACCACTACGACACCAATGCCGCCGCTGCTGCTTGAGCTGGCCAATATCAAAGCATAGTAGGAAAGCGAAACCCTTGTCCATTACACTATAAATGGTGTCGGCCAATATGTTGATCGGGACTATGCTTCCCTTCCATGGTGGTGGCGGCGGTGGTGGAAATAGGAGTTGCTGACGAGATGCTTCCGAAGCAGCCGGTGATGCGGGATATCCAAAAGAACATTCTTGAGAAGATGAAGTGGCATCAGAAGGTGGGGGTGGGTGTGGGGGTGGGGGTGGGGGTGGGGGTGGGGGTGGTTTTGGGGGGTAGGGTGGTGTAGATGGTTGGGGATAATGGGTCCGTTCACCTTCGGCAGACCAGAATCCACCAAGTTCCTGCCCCCTGTAGTCAAATCAAACATATAATAATTAAGTAATGAACTTGAGAAAAATAGGAAAAGATGATCCATACTACTATTAGTATTTGCATTTTATGGAAAACAGGTTTTCTATAATGTTTCATACTCTACCTAGTTTTAGAGAAAAAAAAGTACAGTAGACAGCCTTTCCTATAATGGTAAATAATGACCTGCAAATATTTTTTGTGACTCATTAATTCTTAACATCACTTTTTCACTCTGATTAAAAAATTCTGATGATTGACAATTAATAGTCTACATAAATTTTTTTTTAACATCAGTTTTTTTAAATACCATCCTGTAATAGTTGAATATTTTTTTTCTTCTAAACAATGGCCCCTAATACTTGGGCATTGCTAGAGATTACTCATGATAAATTTATCGCATTTATTTGTAAGATTTGCAAGTAACTTATGAAAATTGCGAGATTGGCAAATATATCGCGATAAAATGAATATATATCGCGAGCGAGTTGTTTCTACTCCCTTTTTCCTTAATTAATGACAGCTGTGAAGCCTTCTTCTGGTGGGAATTGAACCCGGGTGGTTTCTTTAACTATCACCAGGGCATTCTGCCATCACACCACCCCATAATTCTTGCATAATTTGAGCAAAAGTAAATACATATTGCTACTAAGCCACAGATAATTATATATCACTACCTACACATTATCTCTCATTTTTTTTTTATAGTCACGGTTTTAATATTTTTGTCATTTCAACTACATAATTTATAAATTTTATACACTTATAATCCTGAACGATTAATTACCGAATTATTCCCGATATACGATAAAAAAAATTGTTATTCCACCGAGTTATTGCCGATTCAATAATGAAAATTTTCGAATAATTTTCAAGTTAGCTGATTCCTGAATACAGTGACAAAACCAAAGAACCCATATATATTTCTATATGAGTATAAAGAAATTTTCCGTTTGATTTCTCCTTAGATTTCAATTAGCAAAACAAAATAAACTACCAGATTAGGAATTACTTGAGCAAGTAAATTTTCATGCCTAAACAAATAAAAGAGAGTAGGTCCTACTGTTGAACTTCTTTTCAGCCATATATCAAATCCAAACTAAATTGAAGCATTAAGGGTACACAAGTAATATCAGAATTAAATTTTAAAGAACCCTAGATTTTACTTTCTTCCCAGCCGTCAACCTCCGCCCGCAGGGCAAGGCAACGGCGGTGAAATCGTTGGCAACATACTTGCCCCCATCCCCTATTGTTCTTGATTACCACCGGCGGTTCGTTAGATCCCGTCGGTGGTTTGTTGCTACTGTGGTAGCGCTAAGGTGTTGGGGATTGTTATGGAGGGTGGGGCAACCATGGGTGGGCCGGCCACAGGGGCTGCCGGCTTGATGGAGTGGCGGTGGGGGATGGTGGTACGTGGATGCAGGGGGAAGGTGGTGGTGGCGGCGACTTGGTATGGTAGTGGTGGCTATGGAGAAAGAAGAAGGAATTAGGGCTAGGGTTGTATGAAAGAAGTTAAGCACAACATACCAGGCTCCGGCTAAATCCCGGTCGGGAGCCCTCCTGCTATAGTTGCCGGAATCGATTACGATTGGGCCAACAAGGTTCATTTCCGATTTTGTCGAAAGGTTCACACCACCGTAAAAAGAGAAAATGAGACACGAAAAATAACTCACCGGGCTAGTACTAGGATGGTGGAGGCGGCAGCAAGCAGCATGAGCAAGTAGACAAATCCTCGAACAGCGAATGAAGCCATCGCAGAGAATGGTGAGATATTCTAAATGAAGAGATAACCAAAATGCCCGTGATATGAACCTGTTTTTATAGGGACAAGGAACAATAGAAGGCGGTGACAGCCATGCAGCTGACTTAATTCGATATAGAAGGATGAGATGAGTCAAGTCTTCCAGAAGCGTGATTGTCAACCTCTGCAAGCATGACTCCTTTTTAAGTAATAATTAAAACCATTTTTGGAAGTTGTTATTCTACCAAGTAGTGTACTCTTTGAATTGGTCACAACAAGTCACACGCACGTGTGGAGTTGGAATTTGATCTGCTTCTGGAGATGGTGGATAATGTATTTTATTAATTCGTAGTCTTTAATCTTAGCATTGAAGATATTGACTGCCGACGGAAACCATTTTCGTGGGTGACTGAGATGAATGGTTAAGCCTTATTTACATTTCGTTAACCCAGATGCACTTCACATGCCAACTAAACCCGGGGTTGTTTTTCTGTCGTTGGACACAGAATATGCCAACACTTATCATTATCTGCGAATAGGAATATTCAAAACGAGATTTTGCAGTCCAAGGTGAATAGGAAGCTTCCTTTAATGGAGATTTAGCTTGAAGGGTTCATTTCGAAGAATAAGAAAAAGCCATTTTCAGATTTAAAACCAATGACAGTAAGCGTTATCTTTTCCCGTAATCAAAGACTAACTTGTCTCTCATTGATTCCAAGATAAGATCATTCATTACACCTACACAAGTGCCTCCTCTTTTTTTTTTTTTGGTTAAATTGGAGAATTTAACCAAAAAAATAAAAAAACCTATGATGTTATTACAGCCAAATCGAAAGAAAGTCGGACAAATACTGATATTTACAAGAGGGGCAAATGAATGAAACTAAAGTTATTGACATCTCCATCCACATTAGATTTGTAGAACAATCATTAGATTTTTAGAGAACGTGTGATTAGAAGACCCATAAAATGCGCTTGTTTGCATTTTTAATGCTGAACTTTTAATTTGCTCAACCTTTATGTTTTTCAAATGCTTTTTGCCCTTCCGAAGGATAAAGCAAGTTGACTAAGTTTATTAGTAATTTGAACGCCTCTGACTATGTTGGGTTTCTCGATCTTGTCGCTAATTGTTGAGTGAGATCATTTACGTTCTTTAGTAGGTCCTTTTTGGGTATTTTCCAGGATTATTAAAGCTCTTTTGCAACTTTTAAAGTTAGAGTGAATTATTAACTTTAATTAGTCTTTTGTTAGTTGCAATGCTCTTGATTATCTTATGACGTATTACTGACTCGGATGGTTTGAGATAATACAAGGATATAGGGATATAAAAATTTATATCCAACTGTTAATATCGAATCTAGTCTCGACGTGATGGACTAGGGTAGGTTTGATTAAGACTTTTGAATAGTCTTCCACGTGACATGGTATTTGGTGATACACACGATTAAGGAAAAGAGAGCCAAAGAAAAGATACGTGAAAAAGAGTGAAAACGACGAGAAAAGCAAACTCAGGGTATGTTTAATAACTCAATTCAGCACTTAAAGCTGAAAATTTTAATTACTTAAAATTAAGTGCGTTTGATAACCAACTTTCTCTATCACTTAAAGTAATAAGTGGCAAGTCAATTAAAGGCCAATATTTTGAAGTCACTCACTTATCACTTATCACTCAAAACGCTCAATGGTATGTCATTAAAACATTTAACTCATAAATGACTAATTTGCCCTCAATAGCTCTTTATTTGCCCCCTCTTCTTCCCGATTGTTTCACCGTCTCTTCTTATTCTTCCTCCAGATTGAGACGAAGCAGCAATCTCTTATCACGTACTCGCCAACCACAATTGCAGTTATGTGATTTCTTTGTGTTCTCATGGTGCTTATTGCACGGTGTTGCTTAATTTGTGGATATAATTAGGATTTTCTTAATACTTATCACTTAATTCTAAGTGATATGATTAAAAGGTAACATAATTTTACATAAAAAGAATAATTAACATCACGATGCCGCCTCAATTAATTTACTGGCAACACCACTTCTACCGCACTATAATCACCACCACAACCATTATTCCTTTTTACTATCACCATCACGATTCCCAAGACCTAGCCACTACTACCACCACCACCACCACAAGGAAATGCCACCTACACCACACCATTACCACGGTCACCACGTCCATGTTCGCGAAAACTATCTAAAATATCCACCACACTACAACCATTATCGTAACTACCATGTCGCTGCATATCGTTAACACCACAATTACCAACACCAGATCTTCACGCACAACTACTGCCACCATTGATACTTTTTCGTCGCTGCCACCTCCGCCGCCGCTGTCGCCACCAACAAGATTTTGGCCGGAAAAAAAAGTTATAAAGTACATAAATAAATGCATAATTTTGGTAAAACGGATAAATTTGTAAATGGAACAATTTTTAGACATTTGCTTTTGGTTTACCAAACATGTTAACTTATTTTTCAGTAAAAATTCAGTTGCTTTAAATTTTCAGTTTTACAAATTTAGCGCTTAACGTTTTCAGCACTTAAATTTCAGTTTTATCAACAGCCCCTCAGTTTGTCTTGCCACTAACTACTGCTTTGACGAAATCTACATTAAGATTATAATTCAGTGGAAGATACAAAATAATTGGCTTTTAATCGATGACTCAAAGGAGTATTTATCTTCTTTCTCCTTCAGAGCCATTGACTAGATTAAAAGTCAAAGTCGAAGGAGCGAATAGAAGATTAAGTGTTTAATTCAAGGGATAACTTCAGTAAATTTCTTGAGGTTAGGGGTAATTACGATCAATTACATTGAATTTCAAGTATTACTTGTCAGACTAGAATTTTAGAGAATCGCAGTACATATGCCCTTCGGTTATAACGCATTTTGTTTTATATTCATTTTTTTACTTATGTCAGCATACTCTATTTTATGAATGTCAATGTAGCCCTTTGCAGTATATCTCATACCCTTCAACACAAACCCTTCATCACCCCCCCTTCAACCTTTCACCCACTACACCCTATGACCCAACACGACAACCCATTACAACCCACCACTCTTTTCCATCACCAGTATCCCAGCCTCTGTAAGCCACATTGGAATCCAACATTAGTCACCCCCTCCGTGCATAACCACCGATGCGAACACACACACATACGAGCACACATTCACATGCACGCATGCACGAACACGTGCGGGTGCACACACGCACACCTATCACTATTTCCCCATCGTTAGGAGTGGTGGCAGAAGTGTGTATGTGTGCCACCGAACGTGCTCAAGTGGGCATGATTGTGGCTTAATTGAAACAGTGAATGTGCGTGAGCGTTTGGGTGTGAATTCAATCAGTGTGTTTGCGCATGCGTGTGCTTGCTTATTTAATTCAATCCAGAGTGTGTGCATTTGCGCGTGCGCACATGTGATTCAAGTAGTGTGTGTGTGTGGGTGAATTGAATCAGTTAGAGTGTGTGTGTGTGGGAGAATTGAATCAGTTAGAGTGTGTTTGTATGTGCGCGCGCATGCGCGTGTGAAATTAACCAAAGAGTGCATTTGTGCGCGTGCGCATGCACAATGACGGAGCCAGAAACTTAGTTCAAGGTGGACACCTAATAGCTAATTGTTTTTTTTTTGCTTAAAATATCATCGTCAATGAGTTAAACCTAATAAACTGATGAACGTGGACCAAAGGAGCAAGAATCAAGAACTCTAATTCGGCAATTCGAACTTCTCAGTTCGTTAGGTAGGCAGTATATTCAACTTGTTCATGAAAGCTCCAAATTCTCAAACCCTAATTGCCAAATTCAGTGCTAAATTCTTCCAAATGCCAAATTCCCACTTCCTATTGCGTGGAGACAGTGGAGCCAATTCCAGTAATCAGTGCAAGGATGGTTGCTTTATATTTGAGAAAAAAAGTTAGGGTTCTTCATGATTTTAGGCTAAAAGGATTGTTGTAGAGAAATTAGGTAAGACACTGATAATCTGAAAAAGAAAATATGAGGAGATCAGCGTCACTGCAAAACACAATGATGAATCGACAAAGTTGGAGGAATAAAATGAATCGATGATTCGAACAATACACCATAACTTCACCCATTCTATCATTCTAGCGTGACTTAATCTACCGTTTATGCGACTATGTTGGTTAACGGAGGTGGACCTACCGACGGAAGTAGCGGGCCGTGGCGTTGAGGGCGTAAGGCCAGCGAGGGGACTACAGAGACAATAATGTGCTCCATGCCTCTCTCTATTATGTGGCTTTCAGACTTTAAAAATAGGGGGACATTAAAAACAATAGAGAATAAAGAGAATTTTTTGTGTTAACTTTAAGCGTAGGCCTTTTTTATTTATTTATTTGTGTAAGTTTAGCATTTTTAATGGCTAAAAAGACATTTTTTTTTAACTATTTTTAGAATTTTCAGATAGTTTAACATATAAAGTGACTAAAATTATAGGGTTAATTTTATGCTACACCCTTTACTTAGGGGTTAGTTGCACCCAGCACCCCAGGGTTTTAAAATTGGCACCCAACATCAAATGACGGTCAAACTGCGTGTTGACTAGACGGCTGTTAGTTTTCAGGGAAAAAATGGGATTATTGAGCGGTCAGAGCAATGGCCTCAAAGAACACCGCAATCACCACCTCACTCTACTCCGTTCCTTCACTCTTTATCTCCCTCTCCCTCTTCCTCGTCTGCACCCTTTCACTCTCCCTCTTCTTCCTCTCCTACAGGCCCTACCCACCTCTTGTTGCCCAAAACACCTCTCACTCCCCCACAAATTCCATCAAGGTTTACGTCTCAGACTTGCCCAGATCCCTCAACTACGGCCTCCTCGACAAGTGCTGGTCTTTCCAATCCTATTTGAGGCTCGGAAGCGATGCAAACAAAGAAATCCGGTCGGCCCTGTTAACTCTACGGTTATTTAACCTAGGATTATATTTGATTTTGATGATAACTAACATTGATGATTATGCTGTCTAACATGCATTGAGTTGATGAAGCAATATGAACAATCTCATACTCATGCAAACAGGTTATTAGACGAGCAACACGGTCAAAGACTCTCAACGGAACGCATCAAAGAGGAAATTCGTCGATTGAAGTTTTCATGCTTTTATTTCCGTCTTTGTAAACTAGACATAGAGAGATGATCGTTACGATGACTGTATACCTAGAACTTGCCCATAGGTTTTCCTTGCATGCATAAAAGTTTTTCATGCTTTAAAAATAAGGAAATTGCATTTTCAAGAATGCAGTCGACTGCATTGGAATGCAGTCGACTGCAATACTTCCAGTAGCCTATTACAGTCGACTGCATTGCATTGCAGTCGACTGCAAGTTGGAAATTTGAATTTCCAACGGCTACTTTTGGGTTACAGTCGACTGCAATGGTGCATTGCAGTCGACTGCATTTACCGTTTGGCGCATTTAATTCCCCACCTAACCCCAAACGGTCATATTTATTCCCACCTCTATAAATACTCATCTTGGGCATAGTTTTCATTCATCAATTGCATTCAAAACTCTCCTATCTTTCATATTCTCAAAGATCAAAGCAATTGTTCAAATCTCTCTTGTTTTCATTGATTTCTCATCCTTTTCAAGAGAGCATTTATTGTGAGCTTATATTAGAGAGAGATACACTTTCATAAGTCATCATATACTCATCTCTATTTTTCTAGTACTTCAAACTTGTACTCATCTACTTCTTGAGAGTGAAATCTTGTACACATTTCTTCATTGAAAGGTTCTTGTATCAAAGCTTGGGGTTGTCAAGCTTTGGAGCTTTGGGTTTGTCAAAGCTTGTTCTTGATGTGGGCATAACATCAAGGGATTGTAAGAGGTTCGATCTTGACCCGTAAGGAAGATCATACTAGTGGATTCTAGGGCCTTTCAAGGGACTCCTTGAAGGGGTGGACGTAGGCTTGTGGATATATCAAGCCGAACCATTTAATTCTCATTGTCAAGTATCTCTAAACCCTTCTCTCTTTACTTTATCGTTTTACATTTGTGTTGAGATTGGTTGTTTGTTTATTTGAGTTATTGAGATTAAGGTTTGTTGGTTGTTAATTTTTAAAGTAGTCTTAAAACCCTATTCACCCCCCCTCTAGGATTATTTTATTGGTTTCAGGCCCATTTACCCAAAAGGCTCGATTACCCACCTTACCCTGAGAATCCGTTGATCAAGTAGTACAGTGCGGAGTACTGGATCATGGGCGATCTGATGACGCCTGAGAAATTTAGAACTGTATCGTTTGCGAGGTGGGTTTTCGACGCCAAAGAGGCGGATGTTGTCTTTGTGCCGTTTTTTACGACACTGAGCGCCGAAATACAGCTTGGTATGGCCAAAGGGATGTTTGACCGTCAGATCAACCTTCGCCGACTCCGAACTGGGTACCCAACAGATCAACCCTCGCCAACATCTGGGTCAAATCACCGGCGGTCTCGATACCAGTCTTCAGATCGCCACTGGGGTACCCGGCAAAAACCGTCTCATTCCCTATCAGACCCGAAACACTTGACCCGTATGCGAGAACGGCATTGGAAGCGGATACCAAGTACTCGTCGTGCTGGAACCCGACGAAGACCCGCCAGGATTTTAGCTCCTCGAGGCCGTTGTTGAGCATAGTGAGGGTGGACTCGAACCGGTATGGCTGGGCCTTGGGATCGGACCTCAGGTCCGGGGGGATCTTGGATCCGGACGTGTGGGCGTAGGAGAAGAAAATGCCGTTGCAGGCGTAGGAGGCCGGGGCCAGAGCCTGGGCCGCTGTCGCGTTCTGGGCCTTCTTCCTGGGTTGTCCATCGTTCCAGCGTACTTTATGCAAGAAGGTCCATAGTAGCAGCCATGGCATTTTCCCATTTCAGTCATTGAGTTGCTTGATAAGACCTTTTTGCCCCTAAAAAACTAACAGTCGTTTGATCAACATATATTTTGACCGTCATTTGGTGATGGAAGTCAAGATTTTTGAATTGTTTGGTGTTGGATGTCAATTTTAAAATCCTGGAGTGCTGGATGCAACTGACCCCTAAGTACATGGTGTAGCGTAAAATTAACCCAAAATTATATCTCTCTTAAGCTTTTTTAAAAATTTTAGGTAAGTATTTTTCTCATTTAGGATAAAATATATCATATAGAATAGAAAATTCACTGAGAAGCAGGTGGGCACTGGCCCACCTGTGCACCCCATTCCCTCCGCCCCTGTGCATGCATGCAGATTAATGGTGGTGGTGTGGCGCGGTAGTTGTGTTTCGTGGGCCGGTGGTGTTGTTTGACTTGAGGAAGAAAACCAAGAGGGGGTTTGGTTGTTCTATTAAAAAGGGAAAGAAAAGGAAGATGGAATGTGACATATGAAAGAAAATTTGACACAAACAAAAGTGTCGAATCGTCTTTTCATCCAAAATGTTAAGGCCGTATGTAATCCATTCTGATCAAAAGACGAATTTAATATTTTTTTTATAGTCGTTGGATACGCATGTAATTACCCTCTTACCTCAAAGAGTTTACAAATATTATTCTTTGAGTAAAAGTACGAGGGTTGAGATGAGAGATTCTAAAGAAACTCTTCCGGAAATTTGAATGTCAACCTCTTCCAGCATGAAGATATAAACTATTCTTAGAAGTTGTTAAAGGTATATTTGTGCATTGTCAAATAACTATTCTAAAGACACTGGATACACTCCTGCAGCACGTCTCTTAGAATTTGTGCGTAATTCATAGTCCTCAATCTAAGCATTGAAGATATGCATGGAAACCATTTCCATCGCCAAAGGCCAATTCAAAGTTTTCAGCTCCAACTTTGTCTTGAAGTCAATCAAATGACCAACCGCCTGATTCTTCTTTCAAGGACTAGTCAGACCTCCGTGTGCTATGCGTGTGGCTGTCTTCTTAGGTAATTTGATAAATTTTTATTTAATTAAAAATTTGAATGAAAGAACGTAAACGAAAATATGAGAAGTTAATGTTGTCATATTTGTTATCTTTTTCTTTGTGACGTGGTAGGTAGTTCATTTCCTCAATATTCCGGATGTAAGATGTACGTAATTTTTAGTGTTTAAGTTATAATACCAAATTTCATCTATATCCAGTTGTTGGAAAGAACCGGTGGTAATTAAAGTAGGAGTTGCTTCTAGGTTTTTTTAGAATAAGAATAGCAGAGGAAACCTGCAGTAGATGGGCAACTTCACTTCTTAATTTATTACTATTAAGAACTTGATAAAATTCAAACTTCTTTTTATTTATTCTTCTAAGCTAAACTTCATTGTTCATTACATTGGGAATCAAAGACCAATTTATAATATAGTCTTTAAGTAAACAGTAGATTGGTGGAATCTGCATTTAGAAGTTTGTTTCTTGATATTTAAGTCGTTTAGTTTGAAAGGATTTCTTCTACCATATTTCAGGACTTAACACGCTAAGCTCAAAACAAAATGTTTTTCAGTCCTCCAATTATTCATACTTCCCTTATGAAACTCGTAGGAAAGTTAAAATCAACACAACCAAATAATTTGAAAACTGAGACCAAGAAAGCAAAAAATAATAGTTGAAATGAAATGGTGATGTAAATTACATTACATGAAAATAATGTGTTCAACACCCACGTATAGCCAATTGAGTATTTCTTCCCAACCCCTCTTTCTTTTTCATTTCTCCAAGCCAATTAATTTTGAATATCACAAGAAAGTTGACATGCTCTCACTACTAATACAATAAACACCTAATAATAACCCAAGCCAGGGCGAGTAAATACCCATACAACGTTCCTTAACAAACTCAAGCAATTCTATAAGAAATGTTTTATTACTGTTTCTTTTTAAATAAGAAGGTCTTTAGTAGGCAAATCAAGACGAAACAACGAGATCAAAATTTGCAAGAAAAGATTTTTACGAAATTGGGAAAATAATATTACAAGTCTATCAACTGCCCATAGTGAATTCGTTTCGAGACAAAATGATCATCAAGCTTGGTCAATTCCCAATTTTGCCAAAAAAGCGTAATACATGTATTAGCTCTAGAATAACTATGGATATCCGAGCAGCCAAAAGCCATGATAAAAAAAAAACTTATGAAAGTAAGAAAAAATCTCAAGCACCAAAGCAGATACAACATATTCACTAGTATGACATCACTATAGCCGCCTTAAGGTGCCTTGTCAAGTACCTCGTTTCATCAACATGAGGTCCTTTTGCAAATTGCTCAAATAATGTAGCTACAAAAGGAAATTTGTAACAGGAAATTATGAGATATCAGATTGTTCGAGGGACATCTTCTAACAATCTGCCATAACTCAACAAGAATAAAGTATACATGTCTTATAATGATTTAGAACTCAATATAATAACAATTAGTAGGCAATCTGTAATGTGGTACAAGAAATCCCAGCAAACTGTAAGAAAAAGAAACTATTATACACTATATGAAATGAGCAACGTGTTGACTACATGAATAATTGGTCTTACAAGTGGCCACAAACCAAAAAGAAATCTAACGAGGGTGAGCATGTCAAGAAACTTGTTAACTTCATATTTGTTAATCTTTTTCCTAGATATGTGTTTTCCCACTTTCTTTGCTGGGCCAATAGTCAGTCCCTCTGGTTTTCACTTCTATCCCTCTTGCTGGGGTGGATCATCCCAGACCCTTTTGCCATTCCCCCCACTCTCATATGCATATTCCTCTAACCTGGTAAAAGCACCCAACATGCAGAAAATTAGAAGCTAACTAAACATACTCAAAGAAGTAGATTCTTCGTACTTAGAATACCGAACTTGTTTGAATTTCACATTATACTATTTACTCAAAATTACTAATTTTTTTGGGAATATAAGGTGGATACTCATAGCAATAAAAATCAATTCCATGAAACAAACAGAAATTGCAGATGAAGTACAAAACTGAAATCACTTACAAAAGAATATAACAAGCTCTAAACAGAATAGCAAAAGATTGGAAGTACCTGATTCTATATCAACCACAAGGGTCCATGTACGAGTTGTTTGCTATAATTAGCACTAGGCCTCGCAGAATGGGTGGATGAGTTGGGTTTGGATTTGAGTCAAATGGGTTTGGGTAAAATGGATGACTGACCTGTTTAGATCCAGTTAACCCATATGGGTGACTGACCCGTTTAGATCCATTTATATATTTGTTAACTGGGTCAATCATTAATCATTAAATAGGTTGGTTTACCCATTATTCCAACATGATCCATTTACTAAGATCCAACTCAATTTGACAATTTTTCACTCGGCGAGTTTTCTGAAACGACACAACACCTAGACTGATCCAAGTTTGACCAGCCCGTTGACTTTTGACCACTATTTGACTTTTGCCTTTTTTGGCCATTGACTTTTTGACTTTAATATTTCAATTTTTCCCTTAAAAATGATGATAATATTGTCATAATAAATTGTACGTCTACACTTCTAATAATAAGTTACGCACTCATCTTTTTTTTTTTTTAGTTTAAACTTGAGAATGCTAGAGGGGAGGGGAGGAACCGCTTTCTTTACATGTGTACACAAGTAGACAAACTACTTTCCATGAAAAGATAAAATATAGTATTGAGGTTACAACCAAATCAAAAGTGTTACACACTCATTTCTAATGATTAGATCTTTAAAAAAAGACATAAACATAATAGGAACAAATAAAAATGAAGAAGAAGGCGTGAAACAAAAAGAGTTCAAACTTTGTCCTATAAATACGGCCTATTATACTCAGGCAATCACATTTGAAACACCTTCACTTTCCGAAACCAACAAGTGTGAGAAGTATTCAGTGAGAACCCCCTCCTCGTCGGCATCATGTAAACCTTTAAAAATAAGTAGACAGTTAATTAGAAAGCAAAACAAAAGGGGGGGGGGGGGGGGGGGAAGCCTAAACATGTGTATAACATGTGAATAACTCTTAAAAAAAATTAAAAAGATAAACGACAAATTTAAGGTTTACCTGACAAGTCACATAGTCAGTCGTGCGCACACACTAAGACTTCAACAGTTTTTGGAACTAAGTGAATCATGATATTTGCCGATAATTTGATTTCTCATACTAAAAGCAGATTTTGAGACAACACTAGTAATAGGAACACTAAGAAGATCAAGCGCCATCAAGAAAAGCTCAGGGTACTTCAACTCATGTTCTTTCTAATAATGTAAAACATCCATTTTAGCATTTTGTTTGCGGGGCACCAATTTATCTTCCAAGTATGGAAGAACTAGGTCCAACCAAGGTCAAAAGGTTCTGATGCAAAATGGGATTACTCGAACAACATAGAATAGGGAATGCTCGCTGGCCGCCATTTGATCAGCCAAAAGGCCACAAGTTTTCTGTCATCTTTATCGTGTGACGACTCGACTATCATTGTTATTGACAAGGAAGGTAATGGTGAGCTCGATACAAAGATCCAAACAGTTACCAGCTCTATTAAGCATTCAATCATTATCTGCTAGAAGTACTTTCTAAAAGGGGAAGTCCTATGATGGAAGAATCCTTATTCCAGTCAACCTACTGAAGTGCAAAGCATGGCATTTTCAGAGTGGAAAGTGATTCCTATTTATCACAGTGATGGCCCCTGGAACTCACTACAGCTTTGCGGGGCCAAAAGGCACACAAGCCTAGTGATATAATAGCCAACAGCAAACCCATTTCCAAAATGCTTTCGGAAAACAACAGCAAACCCAGAAAAGCTGGTGACCAGTCTGAAACAGAGAACCTAGTAACGGGAAACATTCAAGGTAACTAACCAGAAAATCCCATGAAACTGGGAATATCCACTCTCAATTTCTTACAGACATTTTATCGAACAACTGTGGGTATTTTAATTTTACACACAGCAGACATAATTACTTGTGATACAACATTCCAGATTAAATCACTCAGAAAATCAACATATCTCAGCATTAGAAGGCAAATTAAAAGGGAAAGAGATGGAGAGACATAGATCGAAGGAGAAGAGAGAAAATTGATCAAAAGAGAAAATGATGGAGAGAACTACGGGAGAAGAAGCTTACCTGTCCGTGGTGGTAGGCGAAGGCGGTGATGACACCCGTCGTGTGTCAACGGCAAGAGTTGTCGTCGCCGTGTCGACAGTGAGCTCGTGTGGACGAAGGTCGGTTTGTGTGGACGAATGAAGAGAGGGAATGGGACAGATTAATTTGGGTGACGGGTAACCCATTTGTATTAATGGGTTAATGGGTTACACGATTTTTTACCCATTTGACCCAATTATTTAAATGAATGATTTTGGATCATTTTTAAATAGGTGGGTTTGGACGGGTAAATGGGTTTGGGTGACAATTGCCGCCCCTAATTAGCACCATAGTTGCAGTGACACAATTTAGAAAGAAACCTAAGAATGAAGGGGGAACAACCACAACAGAGAAAATTACTTCTGCAAATGCCTTGCGGGAGGATATAATGACATCATCCAAAGCCTCAACATCAATAGGAGGAGGGTTTATAGAGCTTCTTCCTTGTATGCCAGAATGCTCATTCCTAACTGATGTCCCTTCCTGATCTTGGTTCTCATTAGTTGGTGTAGCATGAAGATTCATGTACCCTTATCTCTCGGGAGGATTCTTTGCATACTTGAAAGGATGTCCCCTCCTGATCTCGGTACAGTAGATTCTTTTAACCTCGAGGATTCTTTGCATACTTGAAAGGAGGTACCCTTATCTCTCGGGAGCTCGTGCTAAATGATTTGTCTGTACAACTATCACACTAATCATGCATGAAAGGAACTTGCTAGGCATCTAGTCATACAAAAAACATTTTAAACTCCAAAAGTGAAATATAAGCTTGCAAAAATCAAGTTCCATAACCGAAAGAACAAATAATCCATGAATTACAGTGATATAGCTTATTGTAATACATCAGTTTCATAAAGAAAGCATATAATTTCACGTTTAGATATATTCTTCAACCATAAAACGAAGATTGACTAAATGGTGCACAGATATCAGCAAAAGTTATCACATGTCAATTGTACAACATAAGTTTTTTCAAAAACCGTACTAAAGTGGTATACCTTCAAACCCAATGCCGCCACCCCCAACCCACCCCCCAAAATACCACCAAACACCACAGTAAAGGGAAAAAAAATTTAAGAAAGTAAGATTTCATACATTATCCAAACTTCCTGAAAAAATTAACTTTTGAAAGCGTTTCTTCCAAAAACATTTAAAATTTAGCACAAACAATTACTTTGTTCCCTCCAAATTTCTCTATTCTAACAAAGAGAACCCATCCAACCTGCCTTGCTCTAAGGTTGGCAAGGCAATCTAAACAAATTATGCAACTCCTGTGAAAGGAAACTAAACAAATTCAAATAAAGTCAATCCAAAAAAAAAAAATCATGATGCAGTCACATAAACCACACGCAGGAAATACACATATAATCAACGTGAAGATAATAAATCCAGCAAACTTTTTGGCAAAAATCATTTGTTCTCCCTTCTGCCCTTCCTCCCAAACTCAGCAACTACTGTAACCATACAAATAAAATAAAATGAAATCACTCATAAAAAAGACTGAAGAGACAACTAAAGAATTAATAAAGTTGCTATGGATTAAGTCAATTAACTGAGGGTGCTAAATTGCTTTGGTACTAATTGATACTAAAGGTACACAGGGACTTAAAATTTATAACTAAATACATTTACACTTTACAATTGTCACTAAATCATGCATTAACAGCAGGAAAAATGTATGTAAAAACTACTTGCTCAACACACATAAACGGCAAGAAAAGGTAAACTCACTTGCTAAAAAATGACTTCAATGAAGACAATTATAAGTTAGTACTCCTGTAAAACCAGCAAGATGATTAATCCGTTTCATATTATGTATATGTCTATGTTGAACATTAGCATCGCATTAGAGGAACATCATAATAGATAAACCAATAGGGAGGTTACACTGAAGAAGGAATTCAAACCACAAGATAAATATGAAAGATCTAAAACAACATTATTATGGCTCTTCAAAGAAAGTAAAAGATTAGAAATTGCACATGTACTGACTGCTTACGAACAAAGCTCAATACTACCAATTTTCGCTCTTCTTCGGAGTACCTAACCCCAAGTGAAGAAAGTGAGTTGAACAGTGGACAAGTCCTGGATACACGGTGCATGTGAAAGTATAGCTTTTACAGACTGTGATAATATCTTTCGTCAAATTTAAATCAGAATTAAAACAAGTCAATCCACGTTATCTGCTTCATTGTTGTTAGTACACTAACAACACGTTGAGTGGTCGCCGAAGGTGTTCAACAATCATTGAAGATGTTTGTTAGACAAGAGTATGATGTTGAAAGTATCAGTGTACCTAAGGTGGCGAGTGTACCTAAGGTGGCGTCGGTGTCCAAATACTTGACAACCTCTGATAGATGAACAAATTTGTACTAATATGGTGCATCGTTGCCTGTGTTATCTATACCTTCGGTAGGGCTGTATACGAACCGAGTTCGAGCCGAACATGGGTGTGTTCGAACTCGGTTCGTTTAAGTTTTGGTATGTTCGAGCTCGGTCCGAGTTCGTTAAGAGCAAAAAATTCAATGTTCGAACTCAGCTCGAGTTCGTGACCGAAGAACTCTCGGGCTCGACTCGTTTAACAATACGAGTCGAACTCGAGTTCGAAAACTCGGCTCATGTTCGAGTTCAATTTCCAACAAATCCCTAAATCTGCAAAAGAAATCCTCAAATCTTTCAATCTTATCAAGCTAAAATGAACTAAAAGCGACATTATAGAAGATACAAGAGGGATGCAGAATAAAACACTACAAATTAAATAAGATCTTGGAGATCTTGATCTATTGGCAATGAAAACAAAGAAATGGCATGATGCATGCGCCGACGATGGGGAAATGATGACTTTGAAGACATGCGCCGACGAAGGTTAGATGAAGACTTCGAAGACATGCGACGACGAGATGATGACTTTGAACTTCGAACAGATGCGATGATGGCATCGTAGACAGGCGGAGACGGCGTCGTAGATGGTGTCGTTGACGGTGTCAAAGCCATGATGTGCATGCGTGGAGAGGGGGGAGAGAGAGAGGTGGGGTGGAAGGGTATGTGCTATCTGTGAGGCGCGCGCGCGTGTGTGTGACGGGGAAGGGATGGAGAGCATACAACTGTGGCAGTGGCCTATGTGTGCTTTGTATGTGTTTATGTTAGGTTTAGGTTTAGGTTTTAGTTTATATAGTTAGGCTTTAGGTTTTAGTATATAGTTTGGGCTTCACAGATTGGGCTAATCCCATGGGCTTGGGGTTTTGGGCTAGTTAACTTTAGGGCCTCAATTTAAAATATTAATTTATATGATTATGAAAATGTTAATTTTTTAAATATATTATAATTAATTTATTATTTCAGATGAGTTGTTCGCGAACACGTTTGCGAACATTTTGGAGTGTTCATGTTCGGCTCGTTTAATAAACGAGCTCTACAAACTTGTTCATGTTCGGTTCTTATATTATATGAACGAATGCGAACGAGTTTTAAGAAGAACGAACCACGAGCCATTCATGAACGGCTCGGTTCATTTATAGCCCTAACTTTCGGTGATCGTCTTGAGTTTGAGGACAATTTGTTAATCATTTTGGATTCGCAGTTGGGTCAAATAAACCTTTTGAAGAGTACCATGAGTGAAGACATACATTCTTTGTCTATACTGAAGGCACCGAAGCCCCTGAAGGCTGAAACGTCTTCACCCAATGCAGGTTAAGATGTGACTCTAAATCCAGTACTCAAACTTCTTTTGGGCCCCAACCCCACTCTTCGACAGAGGGCAAGTGGAGTGACAAAGAATGTTAGTAGTTCTATACATGCCTAAAAGCAGAGAGCGCCGAAAATGGAGTAAATAGTCTTATGTCACTCTTTAGTTGTGCTTTCTCTAAAGCTACTTCTATATAGTTTTTGCAAATTAAAATTTGCATAGGTCCATATATATAAGAATCCCTTGCAGTTTGGAAATAGCAAATGGGATGAAGGCATTAACTCTAACTTGTAAAGGTATTTAATAGTTGTCAAGAAAGTTGATCTCAATAGGTTATACTCGCTACACTGCTGATTGTAGATCAGTTTTGTAGCCTTTCCCAATTCTGAGAGCCAGTTGGCTAAGCAACACGGTATGTCGTATTCCCATCAATAAAGATATGAGTTGCTAGAGGTCATGTATCTAGCTACCAATATCTGTAGTACAACTTTGTAATAACAAAATAGAAGTTTCTTGCTAAGTAACTTATGTCTATATGCTAAAGTGCCTCCCAATAACATGTAGTTGATATTGAATAATTACCTCTTCTTCAGACATATATGGTTGGATATGCTCGACTTCGACAAACAAATCGGCCATCTAGGTAACTTTGCACTGCCATCTCCAAATGCCAAGAATTTAAGAAAAGAAAATTGCAGTTTTTAGCTAGCCTTGTGCATAAATGAAATTCAAAATTATGCAGTTCCATTAGTTATCTCCGTTTTTGTACCAATTATTGTTGTTCAGAGAGAGGGTTTATGTATCCTTTCTGAAGTTGATATTTTGACCATAATTTAACCAAAAAGGAAACCCTCTTTTTAACAAGAAGAATTTAAACACAGAAATGAGACAAAAAAGAAATGAAGAAAAAGAGCATACGCCTGCTACAATCAAGCCTTTATACCAAAAGGCATAAGAAGTTACCATCCAAAGTTTTACGATGCACAAATAAAAGGCCCAATGCGAAGATGCATATAGAGCCCTGCTATTTGTACCATCTTGACGAACGGAACCAAATCATATATCCCATTCAATAATACTAAAACTGAGAAAGGGAAGAACATTAGTTCACTAAAAGCAAAAAGAATAAGAATTTAAGCAAACAGAGGAAATAGAGTTTAGTAAATGAGTAGAAAGCAAATTACATTGCTAGTTGAAGGTTCATCAACATTTCAGACACAGGTTTTTCTTTGAGAAGCTATTACTTCCCACGAGCCAAAAATCATGGGCTCTGAAATTGATTGATTCTTTTTGGACATTAAACCTTGTAGTGCAAGGTTCAACAACGTAGGGTTCAGTAATGGAAAATTTCCAGCAACTTTTCTTAATTTTCTAAAATTGGATTTAATCACATTTACTTATTTTAAAAAAATGTACTCTCTCTATCTTTTGGTAGGCCTTACTAAAGTAAATTTGTCTTTCGACTTGAATAGCAATGAAGTCAATTAATAGCCTTAGCCTTGAACTAAGAATCCTTAGTGATTGATTATAACTACTATGTGTAGAATTTCCTAACCACAATTTCAAATACCTGCACATTTACGGCCTTGTGCTCAAATCTCGTAGAAGCGGCCCCACTTCCCGCACTTATATAGGTATACTTAATAAGGTATACTTGTATCACCTGCACCCTCCTTTAAGGACATAGATTTATTAAGGAAATAATTCACACCCTCCTCTTGTTCTCCATACTATGCACTACCTTGAGATGGCATGAAGATCAAGATATTCATCTTTTAGTGCATCCTTGGTTATAAATACAACGCGTTCTTTTATTGAACTGGAAGATTAAAGGTTACTCTAGTGTCTAGTTTGTTTCTAAGTATGTTATCTCTCTTATTTCATGAGCTTCAACCCCATCTTCTAGAAGTCTTCCATATTTCTCCTGAATATATTTCTCCTAAATATATTCAGGAGAAATACTAAATACCGAGTAAAGAGAGAAAACCTACATTTGAGCTGCTTCGGTATTTTCAGTAAGAGTTATGTGGTTGAGAAAGTTTATAAGATATGCAATTCCGCCAAATATATTACAAAATCATATTATACTATCTTTACCTTTATGTCCATCACTTATAGGAAGGGTAATATTATAATCATGTTGCCCTTAGGTTATCCTATGCATATTTTATCTTGGATTTTGAGACATGTATGAGACAGTGAGTATGACAAAGTGAAAGTTTGAAATTTGCATTATAAACTATTGGTGAATGTGGAGTCATAAATTGGTGATGCTATGAAAAAGTAGTCATAGTAGTAAGTCTCGTAAAACCCCATAGTCTATGTTTGTTTGCTTTGTGCATTTTTCCTTTTTCCTTTTTTTTTTCTGGTTTGTTGCTCGATGCTTCGTTAGCTTGTAACAATATGCAATTGTCCCTGGAGAAAAAAAAATTGATGAATGCTATAGTCTCGTAGTTGATTGCTATTGTCCAAAAATGTTCAACCAACTCTCTATTTATCGGCCAAAACTTTATAGCTACTCTAAACATGATAACTAAACATATATAAAGACAACTATGTCACTAAAAGGGAGTATTATAGTCATAAGTTGTGATCGCGTTACATAAAAATGTTTTCCATCATAAACTTAGTTTTAAGTTGTTTGTTTAGCAATATATCAATGTCTAAAAAATGTATTACTAATTGCTAAATCAGTTCAATGTATTAAAGTCTAAATGTAAATATATGAACGACATCACTGTCCTGTACCACAACCACCACCTCTTTTTTTTTTCTTTTTTTCTTCTCTCTCTAACTAAAAAAATAATTGAGACATGATTCTTAGGTGATCTTTTTTTTTTTGGTACAACAGAAATAAAATACATAAAATGAGTTCAGCCCCTAGTATGGGCGACTTGTGCTACATCATTAGCTAACAGAGGAAGAACCACATCAGGTGGTTGCATGAGGTACACAAAAGACTCCATCTGTTGCTCTCCACATTTTGACAATTGATCTGCACATATGTTACTTTCCCTAAAAATATGCACAATAGTAGACTTAGTTACTCTAAGGAGGAATTGAGAATCCTTGATTAGGTTGCTCAGAGGGTGTAGGATGTTGTCCTGGCAGTTAATTAACTCCACAGCGTTCTTCGAATCTGTCTCTACAAGGATGTTTGCTATCCCTTTGTTTCTGATGAGTTGTAGTCCTTTGATAATTCCATGAAGTTCAGCCTCCAGAGCCGTTGATGTGCGCAAGAATCCATAGTAGCCTCCAACCCATTCTCTATGGCAGTCTCTTAACAGTCCACCAAAGCCTCCTTGCAGGTTGCTTTTGGTGCATCCATCTGTGTTTAATTTGAAGGTACCTGCACTAGGAAAAACCCAAGTTATGTGTTGAGAATTTTTCATAGGAATCCTTGGCCTTCTCTCATAAGCAATTTCAAGTTCTTCAGCAAAACATAGACTTAGTTTCCAGGCAACCTCCCCAGGAATTTTGTGTCCTTCATTACTCTCTTTATTTCTATCTTTCCATACTTGCCATAGAATGGCTATGAAGACATGTTTCCACTGAAGGTTAGCAAAATTTTGATTGTCTTTGGTCTTAATGTTCATGTACAACCAGTCTTCTAAGCTCATGTTTTCTTCCTCTAGCAGCTGCTGTTTGGAAAACATTTTCTCCCAGATTTCCTTGGCTTTGGGGCACTTTCTGATTGTATGTTCGGATGTTTCATTAAAGTGACCACATCTTAAGCATCTAGGATCATTGGTAATATTTTTGATGGCTCTTAGACTATTAGATCATAGTTTATCCTGGATGGCTAACCAAAGGAAGAGAATAATTTTCTGAGGGGTTTTAACTTTCCAGATCCACTGCCACTTTATTTCAGCAATTTCATCATGCTGCATATCTAAGATCAGCTTGTAGGCACTGGCAACAGAGAATTTACCATTAGGATTAGCCCCCCAACAATAAGTATCATCAGAAATATCTTCCCTAGGTAGATAAATTCTCATAATTTGTTCATGGACATCTTGATTAACCAAATTATTGATCTTGTTACTATCCCAAACCCCTTCGGATATAATATGCAGAACTTTGATTGGTTGCTCAATCCTAACATCTTCTAAGTCTAGGGGACCATTTCCGCACCACCAATCATGCCAAAAATCAACCTTATTTCCTTTGTTAATTTTCCATTTTAGCCCCTTTCCAAGGACATACAGGCTTTTTTGGATACTCCTCCATATATAGGATTTTCTACTATTTGTATTCCAATCTCTGGGGTTGTCCGTCCTAGCATATTTATGTTTCAGCACTTTCACCCACAAAAGATCTTCATTTGTCACAATTTTCCAGCTTAATTTGGTTAAACAAGCTATGTTGTTGTATTTTGCTTTTCTAATTCCAAGACCTCCCTGCTTTTTTGGCATGCACACCTTATCCCAATTAACCAAGTGTAGCTTCTTCTTTTTCTCAGAGTCTCCCCACAAGAAGGACCTATTGAGCCTATCTAATCTTTCAGCAGTTTTAGCAGGAAGAGCATGAATCTGCATAGAGTGTGTTGGTATGGCTGAGGTAACGGTTTGCACAAGGGTGGATCTCTCAGCAAGAGATAGAAGTTTGGATTTCCATCCAGCTAATCTCCTTTGGACCTTTTGCAGGATGTGGTCAAATAAGTTTTGGGATAGCCTTTTATGGACAAGAGGAATACCAAGATAAACCCCTAAATTATCTGTTAAAGGAATATCACACAAAGTGCTCAGATGTTTAGCTTTGCTCATAGGAGTATTAGGAGAAACAAACATTTTGGATTTTTGGAGATTAATTTTCTGTCCAGAGCTGTCACAAAATTTCTTAAGCACATCCATGATCCTTCTACACTCCTTCTCACCCTCTTTGCTAAAAATAATAATATCATCAGCATAAAACAAGTGAGAGATAAGAGGACCTCCCTTAGAAGCCTTAAGACCTATCAGATTTTTCTTGAGATTGCAGTCAGCAAGCATATTGGATAATTTTTCCATGCAAAAAACAAAAATATAGGGAGATAGGGGATCCCCATGTCTAATTCCTCTCCCAGGTTTGATGGTTTCCAAAGGGGAACCATTCCACAAAATATCCATAGAGCTGCCAGTAATGTAACTCATTATAATTTTGATCCAAGCATCAGGAAAGTTAAGGTCTATCAAAGTTTTTTGGATGAAAGTCCATTTTAATCTATCATAAGCCTTTTCTAAATCAATCTTGAAGATAACACCTCCTTTTTTCCCTTTCATGTTCTTCAGGGTATGTAAAATTTATTGGGTTATGATGACATTATCAGTAGTGGTTCTTCCGGGGACAAAACTACTCTGAGCAGGGCTAATTATTTTGTTAAGCAAAGGTCTCACTCTAGCAACAAGAACCTTAGATAAGGCCTTATAAGTCACATTAAGTAAACTAATAGGCCTAAATTCAGTAATTCTTTGGGGATTTTCAATTTTGAGGATTAAAGTAACGAGGGCTTTGTTATTCTCCAGGGGCATAAGGCCAGTATTATAGCAATTTCTAACAAAATCACAACAGTTTTTTCCCACAATGTCCCAATATTTGTGGTAGAACATGCTGTTAAAACCATCAGGGCCGGGGGCTTTAAGGTCCTTGATACTAAAAAAGGCAGCTTTGATTTCAGCATCACTCAGAGGCCTATCTAGCAAACTGCTATCTTCCCTATTGAGCCTAGGATAATCATTTTTTAACATCAACTCACTAGAACTATAGTTGTCCTCAGTGAAAAGAGTTTTAAAATGATTATTTATGTGAATACCCATGTCAATGGGATTAGATATCCAATTCCCCTCTCCATTAAGAAGGGCATTAATTTTATTTTTCTTTCTACGACTAATGGTGGAAATATGAAAATACCTAGTATTTCTCTCCCCATAGCAGTGCCATTTAATTCTGGATTTTTGGAGCCAAAACATCTCTTCCTGATCAAGGATAGAGATGTACTCCTTCCTAAGGTCTCTTTCCAGAATCTCCAAATTGTGGGACCAATGATCAGCCAAAGCAGATTGGAGCCCTCTCAGTCTAGCAATCAGAAGTCTTTTCCTACGAAATATATTACCAAAAACATCTCTATTCCATTGGATAACATGCTGTTTAAAATTTTCAGTAGTCCTAAAAATATTATCACTATTATGATTCCAATTATTTTTAACTAGATCGTCAAATTTATCATGCATCATCCAGGCAGCCTCTAAACGAAAGGGTCTATTAACCGAGCTAGAGGAAAAATACGTACCTGTGCAGTTGACCACCATAGGACAATGATCCGAAGTAGTGCGGGGAAGATTGCACACCTGAGCTTCAGGGAAGGATTCATTCCAAGCAGGGTTAGCCAAACACCTATCAAGTCTTTTTTGGACGTTAGCCCACCCTTCTCTCCTATCTGTCCAAGTTAATTTAGGTCCTATACAGCCTAGATCAATCAGACCACAATTATCAATATTGCTCCTAAATTTCCTAATTCTACAGGTTTCACCATCGTCCCCACGTCCTCTACGCTCCGCAGTGTAAGCAATGTCATTAAAATCACCCCCCACCATCCAAGGCATAGAGTTGTTAATAGTAAAATTAGACAGATTTTTCCACAAATCTTCCCTTTTCCTAGGATTAGGACTAGCATAGACAGCGGATAAAACCCAATCAACATGGTTCTGTTTAGAGACAATGGCATGTATGACTTGATTATTAGCTTCAATAATATTAATCATAATTTTTGTGGAGTCCCAAAACATCCACAAGCCACCCGATCTACCCTCGGGATTCACAATACAGGAGGAATTAAAGCTAAGATCAAGGAAAAAATCCCCCATTCTAGAAAATTGCACAATGGGTTCCAGGATAACAATAATAACGGGATGGAATTTCCTAACAAATTCTTTCATCTCACTGCGAAATCTCCTATTGCCAGCCCCATCACAGTTCCAAATTAGAATATCCATGCTCAAATAAAGAAAGATCAAAGGAGGAAAAATAAACCAGAAAGAAATAAGACTATTGGAACATGAAGGTTCACGTACCTAAGAGCCCATTAAGGCTAGTGTTACCTTGTGGGGATTCCCTTTGCCATTCGTGGTTGTTGAGGTGTTTACCTTCATCCCTCGCGTCGCCTTCACTCGGCTTTTGTTGAGCTATATTTGCTTCTTGATCGTTAGGACCATCGATCGACATCTCTTCAATCGATTGGTTTGTTACTGCAGCAGTAATCGAGGCCCCTTCAATGTATGGATCAGGGGGTTTCGTCGGATGAAGCATCCTATCTTGGGGTATAATTTTGGGAGAGGCTGAAGATAGGTTTTTGGGGGAAGAAATAGGGTTGGAAGGATTTTGCCGACTCAAGTATTTGTTACCCATCATAGTCTTGCCGACACTTCTTATCCCTTCACTATCTAGTGTGTCCTTCTCTGGATTAAGCTCCACCGTTCTTTATCCTCTATTTCCATCTCCTCCATCTCTAAGTTATTAGACCAGAACTTACCTGTAATCTGTTTACCCACCAAAGCCTGTTGAGCTTGTTCACTGAAGACTTCGTTGGAAATCTCCTTACACTGCTTGTTCATATCATTTGGTACAGGCCCATTTTCTTTTCCATTGGGTTGATAACTTGGGCCCTCACTCGGCCTTGAGTCCTTTTTCTTTTGAATCTCATTTCTCTCTTTTCTTTTGATTCTGTCCATCTCGTTGGTTGCCTCAGCAAGTGGGCTATATCTGTTAATTGGGCCACTACTCCTTGGGCCTTTACAGTAGGGACTCTTCTCCCTCTCTTCTTGGCTAACATCCAAAGACCGAAACCGTCGTCATTCAGAAGCTTATGGCCTGACTCTGCTGACATCTCTGGTTGTTCTGACATACCAACAATATTACCGTTGGGCTTCGGACCGTTATGCTTATCGGCCGTTTCCTTCTCCGGAGGACTGGTGTTGAGGCTTCCGACTATGTTTTCCGGGCACCATTCTTTCCGGTGACCAATCCTTCCGCACTTAAAACACAAGTTATTAATATATTCGTACTCAATTCAATACTTCCTCTTTCTTAACATGAAAGCTGATGAAAGCTGGAATCAGGGGTTTGGCAAGATCAATCTCAACACATATACGCGCATATTTCCCCCTTGTAGATGTCGCAGTGTTGATGTCGATCTTCAAAGGTCGTCCGATCTGTTCCCCTATTCGGAAGAGGGCCTTCTCTTCATAATATTCAATCGGCAATTCTGGGAACCTTAGCCATATCGCTGTTTTAATTTCCGTGGCTTCAGATGGTTTAAAATCTGGTTCCCACTTCCTCACTGTTAAGTAATGATTTAGGATGATCCAAGGACCGCCGTTGGTAACGTGATGGTAGTCTTCATTGAAGTTGAACTTGACTAAGAAGAATCCTTCGTCCAAATCAATCATTTCAAAATCACCTTGCAAACTCCATAAATTGCGGAGGCGGGTGTTGAGAGCCCTAAAACCAATTGATTTACCCATAAGCCGGATGATGAGACTGTTTTTCCATGGTTTTCTGATTCTCTTAATCAGGTTCTGAGACAGAGTAACTCTTGGAATATTTGAATCGGTAGTCTCCCCTTCTTCTCCTGGTTCTTCCATATCTTCATCCTCATCGCTTTCATCATCAGACGTTAACTCTATAATCCGGGGATCGAACGATATGGCCAAGGCGCTTGAGGAAGGAGCCACCGCTTCTCTGTAAAATTTGGTCTTCGTACTGTTAGTAATGTTTAATCCAGGCAATGAACCCGAGGTACTTCTAGGATCATCCAATTTTTGGAGTCTAATTCCAGCTTCATCTGGGTAACCGTCTTTATGGCCATTTCTGGGTTTCTTGGACTGTCTGTGTTGTTGATCGTTTTCAGCTCGATCTTCAAGTGGATCATGTGGTTCAGTGTTTATATCAGGCGATGGCGGTTGGTTGCCGTGGAGGGCATCGTGAGAGGCTAGAGCTTCCATGGGAAGCTGAAGGTAGAGAGAGAAAGCTAGAGAGAAGTCAGAGCGCTATTCTTAGGTGATCAAAGAAGTGAAAGATAACATGTAAAAAAAATGCTATTGAAAGGGTATTCTTGTAATAGACAGAAATTTTAATTCTGCCCAAACCCACACGGTCGCTTCCCTTCCCCAACCCCCAATTCACCAACGACGCAACAACCCCATCCCTTCACGCTTCCCTGCACACATCGACGCACCCCTGTCCGCCCGGCACAACCACCCCCTGCCGCCGTCCCTCCACCCCACCGCCCACATCCCCAAAAAAGCCCCATCCAACCCCCGATAATATAAAAGCTCCATTTCACACATCACCCTCCACCACCGCCGGCGACACCTTCGGCAACACCATCCGGCAACACCCTCCGGCTACCACGCCGGCAACACCTGCTGCCCCTGCCACTGCTCTCTCTATCACCACGACCCACCACAGCCGGCCACCACCTCCCCACGAAAACCACCCATTTCCACACATTCTCGCACCCACGAACAACATCGCCGGTAACACCTTCCGGCGACCACGCCAGCAACACCCACTGCCCCCGTATGCCTAACCTTCCACCACCGCTCCCATAATCTCACTCCTTACCACCTCCACCCTCTGTCCCTCTACCCCACCGCCCACATCCCCAAAAACCCCTACCCAGCGCCGTATGCCTAACTTTCCACCACCGGTCTTACAACCCCACCCACTACCACTCTGCCTCCCACCTCTGTTCCCCCAACCGGCCAACCCCAACCCCACGTCCCCTTAAAATTCCCATATGCACACTGAAACACACCCTCCTTCCACGTGCACACACAAACACTCCAATTGAAAACCTGCCAGACTGTTTAATATCTGAACTATGGGGGCATGATAGAACCTCCTAGTCATGGCTAAAAATTAGGAACATAGACAGTTATTTTTTTGGCCGTTTATTTTTCCTAATCAATCACATCTTTACACTCATTTATAGTGGATATAAAAATTCAAAAAATCTAGAAAAAAGAGTTAAAGGTTTGCAAAGTCAAGAGCTTGCCGATCGAATCCTATTATATATAGTACTAGCTAAAACCCCGTGCTACGCACGGGCACGTAATCACATAATTCTATTCATTTATTTTGACCACTCAATGCGTATAACTGTGTGTGGTCGCATTGTAATTTCTAAAACTTGGTACATTACGTCCATGAAAATGATTTCTGTTTTTGAACCATAACTGCAGCAACTTCTTTTGGCTAGTATTCAACATTAAGTTTTTATACATGAATTTATGTGAAAAATACTCTATTTGAGCTAGAAACAAAATAGTGACCTATGGCCTCTAATTTTGACGTCGCCTTCGTCTGCCTCTAACTTACCAATAGAGGTGGACTTAACACCAAGTTGAAGCATAAGCTAACCTATACCTATAGTACGAACTTTAGTGCTGAATTTTAGAAATAAACTCGTAATAAATTGCACATTATTGCTAAAAAGAATTAATAATTGTGTTCGATTTTAGTCATTTGAGCATTTAAAATTTAGTGACACATAGCGAAAATACATAAATTGACAAAAGTGTAACTCAAAATGCTAAAAATAACGCACACATATGACTTTCATGTGCTTACGATAACTTTAATCAGTTTCGTATGATGTTGTAAATGTGTTTATCAAGAGTGTTAGTAACCGTATGGAAAACAAATAGCTGAAAAGTATAAAGGCAAAAGAATACAAACTTGAAATTATATCCAATTGGATTCTGAGCCCAAATGCCATGATGATTGATGAAATTCTAGTATTCAAGAACCCTTTTGCATGCTCCACTCACAGCTTTCACCCACACCCAGCCACACCTTCCACCACCGCGCACTTCATCCCCCAAAATCCCATTAACCCCAACTCAGCCCACCGTCTTACCACCATTCTACCTCCACGTCCTTCAAAATCCCCGGAGACCCACGTAGCCTGCCAAGCGATTGTCTTACCAAAATTTCCCCCACCGCGCAGAAGCCCCTCCCGATGACGCCTAAACCTTTCTGCGACGACCTCACTTTCCTCTTTCCCCGTCCGCAGCTCCCCACCAGACGCCAGCCTGCCACCGCCCCTTCCCTCTCTTCTCTACTTTCTCCATTCTTCGCCCTCCCCCCGCCCCCCTGTAACCACCCCTATCCCACGCACCCATAGATGGCAGTTGTTTTCACAGCATGCTCGGCGCCCCGCCTCCACACAACCCCTTACCGCCGCCACATACCTAGCCACCACACGCACCAAATACACCCGCAAACACACGCAAATACAGCCCCCATAGAGAGTCTCCACCATCGCACAACCACATCCTCCACCCATCCCACTTCACCCCACACCCATACCCACAAGCACGACACACTCAACCAAATAAATGACAATATTAAGATGAGCGTACATCTTATAAGCCTGTCGTTTCAAATGAGAATGGTGTGAATCAGTGATTGGACAAAAAACACTGTTAAGAAAAGAGCAAACATAAGGAAAACATACGTGCAGAATACAATACTCAATAATGAGAGAAATCCAAGCCCTTAAAACCAAATGATTCTTGATATTCGGTGGCCCAAATAATGGTTGCCTGCTCCTTCTCAACCAAGTAAATGACAATATTAAGCTGATCGTACATCTTATAAGCCTGTCGTGTCAAATAAGAATGATGTGAATTAGTGATTGCACCAAAAATACTGTTAAGAAAAGAGCAAACAGAAGGAAAAGATATTTGATCGGAAGCCTATGGATGAACTGAGAATATATGGAGAAAGAATCTGAAGTTGAAAGCAAATTGAGAGAGGAGGCAGTTATTGGAAAAGAATAAGAAGACGTGTAGATGGCAGTTGTTTTGGCTAAAACAAAGGAGATAATGGGCTAAAACATAGGGGAATGAAATGGTTTATTATTATTCCTCAACCAATAGATTTTTTACACGTAGCTATAGTTATTAAGGATAATTCAAAAATTCTAGAAAAATGGATTGATACTTTGGTGGACAAAGACCTTGCCAATCGAATCATATTATATAGATAGATAGATAGATAGATAGATAAATTGGGACCATTTAATAATATTTTCTCTAAAGTATATACATATACAACTAACAAAATGGCACTTTCAAACTTTGTTGTTCAGTGAGAGATTACGACGCCACTACCATCGGTGGCAGAAGGCTTCCCTCATATTAGCTTCAAGTTCAAATTGGTTTAACCGCTCATGTTTGCAATGGCGGACCTACGTTGTGACAAGGGGGGGCTGAAGCACCCCCTGACTTTTGAGGGAAAAAAAATTATTTTTTTTCAGGAATTGTACCGCCATGTCGTTTGTTCCGGCTGAAAGGGGAGGCACATATTTGCAGATCTGGTGTTTGAGGGAGGTGGAGATGGAAGAAAGAAGATAGATCTGAAAATTGGGAAGTAGATCTGTGCAGGAAGAACAGGGAGGGAGAGAGAGAGATCTGGTGTTTGGGGGAGGGAGAGAGAGATGGAAGAAAGAAGATGGATCAAAACTGAGAAGCAGATCTCTTCAAGAAGAAGGGAGAGAGAGATGGCGAGAGAGAGGACTTTAGTACCTAAGTCCCGAAGACAATCACGTAGTTTTTTTTTTTTTTTTTTTGGGTTTTTGATGGGGAAAGAGCCCTTGTGTTATGATGGGACCACAAGCACTTTTCTTCTCTTATATTATATGTTTACAATTTTTTACAGTACCAAGCAGGTACAAAATGTATATAATTCAAATAAAAAAAAACCCAGAATTAGAATATAGATTTTGAACTTCTAGCAAAACCTTTCATACCTTCAAACATTAATTTTTTTTGTACTTACCTTGTTTCAAGTATTATGGGTAATTAAAATATTTTAACCGTGTCCCAGTGTCCGTGTCCACATCCGGATCTGTGTCCCCATATCCTTATTTTTCCAAAATAGACGAGTCCGACACTCGGACACGTGTCCGATCTGGGCACCGAGTCCATGTAACATAGTGCACCGCAACCCCGTTCCCCGAGACCCACACTCGGGGAATGCAATATGATGATACATTGTGCCTTGTGATTTATCATTCAACCAGAAATATTGTGCATTTGTGAAATATTGTATGCTTTTTAAATGCATTTTGTTTTAATATTATTTTAATAAAAAATAATATTAAATTCGATATAATTTCCGCCCCCCCCAACAAAAATTCTTAGTTCCGCCCCTGCACGTCGGATGCTGATTCCTGTTAAACAAATGGTTAAGAACTTGGCTTTGGCGTTGCCATGCTATGAACAGCGTTTTAGTTCCACAATTGCGCCTCTATAGTCCTTTAATTTTGGATTTCACCACAGAGATGGGCTTCGGCATTGGCCTGCTTCATGTGTGGTGAATGCTGGGTAGTAACTGCAGACTCGAATTCCAACAGCACATTATGAAGCCTTTCTTCCAATCCAGAAGAAGGCCAACCGTGGCAGCCCAAAGCTCTGTCCAAGCCTATAGGTATGTCTTCCAAGCCATCCGCTAGTGTCTCCTCTCAGCAGCCCACTAGACGCTGCTATTTCTCCGCCTGCTGAACAACTTCCATTTATGTTCACTTTGATCCATTCCAGCCCTCCGGGGTATAACACTCGGACCACTCCCAGAGTCCCAGTCACCTGAACTATTGACACGTTCGTAATGATAACTGCATTCCACTTTTTAAATAATACATTCCTAAAAATCTTCAAACAACATTTTTTTATTCTTTTTAGCAACAGTTTACACTCGCATAATTTTTAGTAACAAAAGTAAAGTGTATTATCAAAAAGTGAAATGTGGTTGTCCGGGAAGCGTTGGGGGGTGGGAACAAAAATTGGTTTTAAAAATTTTAGTTCAAGTATTAAAGAAGTTTAAAGCATTTTTAGTCTTCAATTTTATGGGATATGCAAAAAGATTTATCTGTGCATTAGGACTAGTATCACATCTATATTGACGTTATGTAATTAGCCTACATTTATATATTCTCGTTTTACTGAATTTTTATTTGCAGACATGCACAATAATTTAGAAATACATTAACTAAATGCTACTTACATATAGCACTTGTGAGTATATTAGTTACACGGATACGAAGAATGTATACTTGAGACTGAGTAGCGAAAAAAAGTATTAGTCAAACTTTGAGTTTGTCTATGTAAAACAAAACAAAAAAAAAAATAGAATCTTGTCGTGAATTGGAGCTAAAACAACAAAAACATATGGATTTCGTGGCACTTGTTAATAACACGAGTTTAGCCTTTAAAGACAAAAATGAAGTATAAGAGTTTGAATTCCAAAATATATGTTAGAAAATTTAAACTTAACTTTAATGCTTGAACTAAATCTAAAGTGGCAAGACAAAAATCTTCTAGTCCCCGGGGGCAATTGCTGGTCCGCCCATGTGGTTCTCGAATGCTTAAAAAAGAGTTCAACAAAAGCACGTGATCAGATTGTCACACGTGATTTATGGCGTGAGATGCCTCCCCTCAGGGGCAGACCACGTACATTTTTTTTTAAAGGGGACCAATGTAGTACATGTAATTGTTAAAACTTTCACAGAAACAATAAATATGGTCCTAAGGTAACATCTCATGTAAAAAGTATGACAGCTTATTCTTCCTAACACGAAATCGAACAAAAGAAACACTTAAAGTTAACCTGAATGGTTCACTGTAGAAGGAATCAAACGAATCAACTGAAGAGTTTGAACAAGCTCGTGAATTGCATAACTATAATTGATGAAGAAAAATTAACATACCTTCTGTATTTTATATACGTTTTTGCTTGTGTCACCTTCTGTATTCTATCTTCCTTTTTTTTGCTTAAGTCAGCATACCATATTTTAGAAATACAACACATATAAACTTCGGTTATAACACAATCTGTACTTTATACACTTTTTTACTTATGTCAAGCATACCGTTTTTTTTAAATACAACCTTCTGTTGTTGCCATCAGTGCGAGTGGTGGCAAAAGTAAGAGAGAGTGTGTGTGTGGGGCGCATTTGTGTGTGAATTGAATCAATGTGTTTGTGTTTGTATGTGTGCACGCGCACACATTTGTGTGTGAATTCAATCAATGTGATTATGTGCACGCGTGTGTGTGTGCACGCATTTGTGTGTGAATTCAATCAAAGTGTATGCGTGCGTGCGCGTGCTCTCGCGGTTGTGGGTGAATCAAAAGAGCATGTGAGTGTGCGCATTTTGTGTGTGAATTCAATCAGTGTATTTGCGCATGTGCATGGTCTAATTCAACCCTGTGCGTGTATACGTGTGTGTATGTACGTGTGCGTGTGTGTATGTGTCTGTCTAGGTGTGAATGGGAGCGCACGTGTTTTTGATATTGTGGGTGAATTGTGTCAGTTAGCGCATGTGCGAATTCAATCGAAGAGAGTGCGTGTTTTGTTGTTTGGAACAAAATGGAGTTCAAATCACAGAATCCATGCTGTGTTCGGAACACGGAGGAAATAAGAAGGTGATGAGTTAATAGACAGTTATGTCCTTGGCTCAAGATGAATAACAAACTACATAAGTGGTTTTATATGTGCTAGTGGCACCATATTCTAGTGATGGAATAGCAGCAATGTAAGTGACGATGCATTGATGGTAAAAGCGGTGGGGGTGGTCAAATGACGGTAACGATGATAGTGGTGGTGGTGTTATTGACGTGTAACTAATGGTAGGGATGGTGACACTAATGATTGGTGGCATCAACGACGATGATGGTAATGGCATGGCATTAGCGGTTGTGTTGTACTATGACAGCAACGGTAATCAACCACGACATCATTGGTGGTGGGCGGTCTAACGATGGTACCGGTAGTAGTGGTGCTAGTAGTAGTAGGGCGTAACATACAATGTTGGTGACATAAGTTACGGTTGGTGACATAAGTTACGGTGATAGTAGCAGAGACGATGGTGGTGGTGGTGGTGTGGCACAAATGACGGTGGTGATGAGGAATGATTGTAACGGTTGTAGTGGTAATGGTCATATTCAGGTGTCACTAGTGGTATGTTGGATATAGTAGTCATGGTGGCGGCAACATAGACTGTGGTGGTGGTGATGGTGAGAGACATGTTGATCGTGACAGTAGTAATGGTCGTAACAATGACGATGGTGGTACACCATTGATGCTAGTGATTGTATTACTCTAGTTGTGGGAGTGACAATGGCAATCTATTGATGATAATGGTGGTCGTAATGGCGATGTAACATGCTTGACAATGGTGGTGACACTGGTGGTGGCTGTGATGTCGTCTCGTGTGACGATGATAAAAGTATGGTGGTTATGGTGGGTGTAACCGTCCAGTAGTGGTGGGTATAGCGATCCATTGGTGGTTATCATAACTGTATCGTAATGGCGGCAGTAGAGATGCATCGCGAGGGCACTAGAAAAGGTGGCTAGGAAAGGTGGTGCGGCGATAGCAGTAATGAAGACAATACAGTGGGTTTATTAGGTGTATAGATCGAACGAATGGCAAGAGACACTACAAAAAAAAGGAGTTTCGACGACGCTTAAATCCCGACACTTAAAAAAATGCCATAAATAAGCTCTTAGTTGTGGCACTTTCACCGTAACATCGCAAATTTTTCGACATAATTATATTTGTGTTGTAAGCTTGTCGACGCTTTTTCACATGTCACAAATTTAGTGCCGTTTTTTATACTTGTGACATTAACCTATGTGACATTCATTTATGTGTCAGTAAATAGCGACACTTAAAATAAAACATCATTAAAATTAGTTACCAAACGGCTACGTTTTACGAACCACACATATGCAACATATGGTAAAATGTCGGAAACTTAAAAAAAAAGGAAAAAATTGCTCTCTTTGATTAACGCACATCGCTGCTAAAAAATGGAAAATCCCCCTTCCCCTTCCCACACACACACTAATCACGCCCTCTTTCTCTGAAAGCTGGATCTAGAAACACACACCAATCTCTCCCTCTCAAAGATGGATCTTGACTGCGATGGCTCTTCCTGGACTCTTGAATCAGGGGTATGAACCCTAGATGCCCCTTCGTATCCCTAATTATCTCTCTCTCTCTCTCCCCCTCCCCCTCCCTCCCACACCTGTCTAATCTGTCCCTTTGTCTCTCTCAATCCCTAATCCGTCCCTTTGCTTTGGTAGTCTTCCAGGTAGAAAAGGCATGGTTTTAATACAGCAAAAATAACTTTGATGCAGGATCCAAGCTACTTATATGATAAATGATGAGACCGCTGGTTCACTTGCTCCTGCACAGGTAAATTTACGATGCTTTTTTATAGAAGATACCAGAACTCCACCGGAGCCGTAGTTTTCCTATGCATCATATGGGGATCATTCTTCTTTTGTGGGCTCTCTGTCACTATTAGTGCTTCAAGAGTATTTTGTTTCCACAAGTGTAAGACAGCGCCCATAATAATTGTTCCTGGAAAAGGTATGCTTTCGTCCAGTTCTAACTGTTACTTTCTTTATGTGGATTAAGATATATAGTGAACTTTTGGGGAAAAAAAAGGGTACTATTTTGAACAGCAGAAGCTGGAGAAATACCAGTGATTTGATTGGACTTGTCTTGGACAAATGAGTTGTAGCGGATGCGAAGAAGACAGGTTTGCTCGTGGATAATGCTTTTGAGTGCTGAATCCATTCATTATCACTTGTCGTTGTGTCTGTTTGCTTAACTCGGTAAATATCATGTCTTGTCCTTATTTGTTAAGAAGCTAATGTAAGCAGGATGTTCTTCTTACCGCCTTGTATGTATGATAGTCTTAAGGTAGTTCTTGTAGCTATCTCAAATGGTTTTGTCATAGATATTCCATTTTACTTGCACCAATTGTGTAAACCCATTGATTTTAGTTGCATTGGGTAGTTAAGTTATTCTGGAAGGTGGACTTCCATTGAGGAATTTTGGCTTGATGAGGGCTTTGGGGAGGAGTAGACTGTTTAATTAGGTCTGATGGTGCAGAGAGCCAGGCATGTTTTTGTGGGCTTATGGAGGAGTATTGCCTCTGTTGTGTTGTTTATTTATTTATTGTTTTAGTTAATAAGAGAATAACATTGATAATTAAAAGGGTTACAGAATTGCCCAACGGCGAGTAAAGGTCACGACATTCCCGTGACTACATACACGACCACAAAGGTCAGAAACTAACAACAAACCTATAAACTCAAAACTAATTACAATTAAATTAAAGCAGAGTATATCTTACACTTTAGATTAACTTTAAGTAATAAGTATAAGTTTAAAAGTTATAAACACACACCTAATAAACAAATACAAAACAAAGTAAAAATAAAAGCACAAAGGTTACAATGAGGAAGCCAACTAAAGCCATACGAACTAGAAGGTGTACTCGACACTCAATGGGATCACAACGCTAAGAATACATGCCATCAATCTTGCACAGTTCACAGTAATTCTCCGGTGTTTCACAGTTTGTAATAATTTTCCGGAGTCACGGGAGATGCTATCGCAAATTCTCGTAGCACCTTGGTCAGTGGAACCCAATGTTTAGAAGATGGACTTGAAACTACGGGCTCTGCTTGTCTGTCTAGAAATGTCCCTCACCCGGATGAGTCAATCTCTACAACACCCAAGAAAAAAAGGAGAATGAAAACTTACCATTAGCTGGTACAGTATTTGATATTCTTGTCCCTCGCATTGGCTTGAACACGCTTTGCATTTAACTAAGGTCCTGGCTTGAACACGCTTTGCATTCAATTAATTTTAATATATGTTAATGTAAATATCATGGAATCCAACCATTTCTTATTGGATTTTATACCATAAAAATACATCCAGACAATTCTAATGAAATTTGATATATCTCAAATATACTCCCAATAATTAGGGAATACCGGCACTCTCAGTCATACTAGGACATTGGGAATTATCTTATCAAGACTCTATCATCAGAGATAGACACGTGATTCTCTAGAATCCTAATACAATCTTAATTGGATTTGTTCACATTCAAGTCCTACTAGGGCTCTTCTTCCTACCATTATATAAAGGGGTCTACCCCCCAGGTAAAAAGGACGACTACACAACTACACACATTCATGCTTTTTCAGAGTCATTAACATGTAGCTGCGCTCTGACTTAAGCATCGGATAGTTCTTCGCCGGGAACCCCACCCGGCGGTCACTCGTTTTCTGTCTTGCAGGTCATCGGTCCAGGCTCGGGTTCCGCAACGTACGCGGGACATATTTTAAGCAGCAACATTTTGGCGCCATCCGTGGGACCCGCCAGCCTAACCGTTTGACCTCATAAAAATTCAATAGTTTTATCTCCGGTGGAAACGGAACCACCGACACAACCACCGTCACCACAAGTCTCCAGATTGAATTGTTGTCACAGTCATCAGCACCTGCACGGCAGGCCCATGCTGCATAACCACGAACAAGGTACGTTACCATCTCCGGCCGCCGTAAAGCTACCCGAGCAGCAAAGAGAACCAGCAAAGTACCACCGACGGCAAAGTCCGGCAAAAGGAAGAGAAGCAGCGGGGGTAGCACCACCACAAAGTTCAAGCCGTACGCGCCACCGCGTATGCTTCTGAACCATCAAGTCATCCGCCGCAAAAGGACTGTCGTAAACGGCGCCTTTCTCCGGTCACCCAGTCACAGGACATTCACCGCCAACTGTCGCCGTCGGCGGGTCCTTTCTCCGATCAACACAATCGCAACAACTCAACAAAAAAAAAAGCAAAGAGATAAAGATGAAGAACCACGGCAGTGCCGCCACAGCGACATCTCTTCCAGCAAGGTGCCGGCGCCGCTCATGGCCAAGCCCATCGCATACCCGCCGCTGTCGCTATCCTCCAATATATCTCCATCGGCCACTAATGCGACGCCACCTCCGTCAGCCACCGCAGAGGAGCACGCTTGCGACAGTATCATCTCACCGTCGCGGCCTTGCTCCGGCAGTCACAGCCAAATCGTTGCCACCGCTTCCTCAAGATGCACGCCACCGCGATTAGCGGTAGGGCGACGCCATCACCACCGCGATGGACAGCACCATCACTGTCTCACCCTTGCGGCCACCAATTGTCGGATCTGCTTCATGTCCAGATCCGTCGCGGCCTCACCGCGGCGTCCACCATGATCGGCAGTAGTGATGCATCCAGGCGACTGCTACACTAGCCGACATCGTCGCAGCCACCGCAAGCGCCAATCGGCACAATTGTCGGAATCGAGCTGCCAAAGGGTGTCATCGTCACCGCCGCCGGCAAGGGGACAGATGCCACGCACAGACGATAATGGCGCCACCTCGGCCACCCTTGCTACAAATCAGCGCCACCGCAGCCATGGGAAAAGTATTGTCGCCGTCGCCCTGCCATAGTGACCCTTTACTGTAGCGCCACCGTAAAATTTGAATGCCACCCGTTCGTTTAGATCCGAGCGCCGTCGCAACCCAAGTGCCTGTAAAAGTCCGTCGCCGAAGCGCCGTCGAGACTCGATCTGCGCCACAACGGTCACGGGAAAAGAAACCGCCACTGTCGCCGAGTTCTTCCTCCGCCAAGACGGTGTAGCTTTGCCAACATTGCAACGGCCAAGACTTCGACGCAGGGGAAGCAGCGCCGCCGCCGCAATCCCGATCAGGCACATGCAATTGGCGGCCGGTGTCGCCCATTTGTTTAGATCTGCACCACTGCAATCGGTGGCAGTCCATCTCGTCGTCGTAGGAGCTCCGCCGTCGCTATCCATTGGAGTCCGCATAGGAAATACCACCAATGCCGCCCGCGAGTGCAACGGCACCATGCATCTCTTTTGCCTCGATTGCAGACCGTCACAGGCGACAATCCGCCGGTCACAAATGGTGGTGCCATGAGTCCTCTCTGTCCAGTCAACGCCACCGCGATTGGAAGCACCTTGCCATCTCGCCGTCGTGAACAATAGCTGCCGAATCCATCTTTGCACCATCGCGCATTGCGCCGCCACCTTTTCAGGTTGATGCGCCCTTTTGTCGATGAAGGCAAATGGGTAGAGAAGAGAGAAGAAGCAGCAATAGGGTCCAAACCCTCCATCGCCGTCGGAGCAGCGACATTTATAGGTCTCAATCTGCGCTATCGTGACCACTGTAAAGGCACCGCCGCCGTCCTCCATTGTCGCCCTACATTGGCACTGCCTCACTGCAGTGCCACCGGCCAGCTCATCGTCCAGTTCAGATCCAATCGCCGGCCACCTGTCCTCCAGATCTGCGACCATGCGACGGTTACACCGCGACCTCCCCGCGCGTTGAGGTGTCCCCCACCGTTACGCCGCCTTCGTCCCTACTGTGGCGGTGGTGAATGCTCTCGTGTGGCATTACGCCGACCAAGACCCTTCGGTCACTAAACAAAAGGAGGAGCACAAGTTACTAGGTGATCCCCTTCTTTTTAGAAAAAAATCTTATTTTTCCTCATAAGTATGCTTATTTATGTTTAAGACCCAAATAGTTTTACTTATTGGCTTAAGCTACATTTGTTAAAAGTATTAAGTTTTTAACAGTCAAAAAGGCCTATTTATGCTTTAGACCCCCAGGGTCTTATTTATCACATGCCACGAATCCATCAAGCGTTAAGCTTTTTGTAACACGTATTTGAATAGAAGACCTACATGGTCTCATGAATTCGCGTATGCTACGCATTCTTTAAGTCATGCACACATGTTGTATTTTCTGGCACGTCGTTAAAATTTAAACGACTACAATTCTAGGCACTAGCAAGCCTCCTAAGGACTGCTTCTCCTATGTGCTCGTATATTACGTAGACCTATGTTTAATTTGGGTCTAGCATTATCTAGTTGCACCGATTAATGCAAGTACGACACAAGTCGGGGATTCCGACTGTTATGACATTTTAAACTCACATGCGACACGCAGTGTAGCACACCCCCTGTAGGCTAACCGACAAAATCCTAAGGGGGCCACGGTGTTGAATATCGTTCTCAATCATGTGTTAAAAACATAGTTGAACTTTTAAGTTCATGTGCTTTATTGTTTCAAAAGCTGTTTTTTTTTCAGTCACGTACTTTTTCTTGTTGCAAGGGTTTATACTGCGCTCGTAAGCATCAACAATGACGTAAAAACCACCTCACAAGCAAGGAACAAATTCACAGCACCCGGTGACTTAAAGATCACGCCTAGGATTTTTGCTGCAGTATCATGCCGCCTCGACATTATGTATCCGGTCATACAGTGACCGATTATCAACGGTCAAACATTCACACCAGCGCATGCTACTAATGCAACTGGTGAATCAGAGCATTTTGCGCTCTATTTGCCCCCGAGGGCACGTATGACGAGAACTCTAAGTTCCGTCCAGCCCCCCCCCCCCCCAGGGCATTTACATGAGCTACATTCCCCGTCAAGGGCGCGTACGAGAACTCTAAGTTCCGTCAACCCTCCGAGGGTATTTTACATGAGCTCCATGTTCCATTCCCCCTAAAGGGCACTTATCAGAACTCTACGTTCCACTAGCCCTCTAGGGCGGTCACCCTCAAGGGCGGTCACCCTCAAGGGTGATAGGATAGCACACAAGTGTTATCTGACACGGTCTAGCTTTAGTTCTAGCCCGAGAAACGGCAAAACCAAGTGGGGGATCGTCGCCCCACCCTGTTTTGTTAATTCGAAATCTGGCCAAGCGTGAGTGCGAGGCTTCTTTGCCAGCCCTTAGCTGACGATAAGGGTTCGCGTCAAAGTAAAACGCAAGCATGATGTGGTCAGCTCAAGCTAAAGAACACACACTTGCACAAAACAAACACCCTCCACAGGAGAGGTGACCCCTCAAGGGGACATTCAAACACTTAGCACATGCAACAACTTGCATGCACAGCTCTGTGTCCTCTCTCTAGAGAGGCTAACGTGGGGCACAGCCTTTAATGGATCCCGAGATCCCATTATTCATCTTCCCAAAGATGATTCTGAATAGCCTACTTAGGCGACATTCGAAAGACCTAGCTCTAAAGAGCTAGAGTTCTAGCATCCTACTCGGGCAAAGTTCCAAGGCTTAAGCTCCCAAGAGCTTAGGTCCGAGTACATGGAGTAGAGAAATATTATTACCCCTACAAGCGGATGGAGAATCCCTTACAAACCTAACGTGTGTCTCAAGACACCAGGTATAAACTTCCTCAGACAAACATTTTGGCTAAGGAAGTGGGGGGCTTATGATATATCTCAAATATACTCCCAATAATTGGGGAATACCGGCACTCTCAGTCATACTAGGACATTGGGGATTATCTTATCAAGACTCTATCATCAGAGATAGACACGTGATTCTCTAGAATCCTAATACAATCCTAATTGGATTTGTTCACATTCAAGTTCTACTAGGGCTCTTCTTCCTACCATTATATAAAGGGGTCTACCCTCCAGGTAAAAAGGACGACTACACAACTACACACATTCATGCTTTTTCAGAGTCATTATCATGTAGCTGCGCTCTGACTTAAGCATCGGAGAGTTCTCCGCCGGGAACCCCACCCGGCGGTCACTCGTTTTCTGTCTTGCAGGTCATCGGTCCAGGCTCGGGTTCCGCAACGTACGCGGGACATATTTTAAGCAGCAACATTTTGGCGCCATCCGTGGGACCCGCCAACCTAGCCGATTGACCAAACCCAATTACGTCAATGAAAAAATAAAATTACTATGATCGTACAACTTGGAAACCACCGTCGACAGCCAACCGATGGCACCTCCACCGTGGGTCTCTAATCCCAACCGCCTTCAAACAGTCTCCTCATTGTCTTGGAAACTGTCGCCGGCGGCCAACAACAGAACTGTCAGCAGCACCTACACGGCAGGCCCATGCCTGCACAACCACAAACAAGGTTCAGACATCACCATCTTCGGCCGCCGCAAAGCTACCGGAGCAGCAAAGAGAACCAGCAAATTGCCGCGAGCCACCGACGGCAACACAATAAAAAAAAATCCGGCGAAAGGAAAAGAAGCAGCAGTGGTAGCCCCGTCACAAGGTTCAACCCGTACGCGCCACCGTGTATGCTTCTGAACCACCAAGTCATCCGCCGTAAAAGGGCTGCCGTAAACGTCGTCTTTCTCCGGTCACCCTGTCACAGGACATTCACCACCGACTGTCGCCGTCGGCGGGTCCTTTCTCCGGAAAGCACAATCACAACAACTCAACCACCAAAAGGAAAAAGAAAAAAAAATGAAAGAAAGAAGAAGCTGATAGCTGCCGTGTAGCCAATTCCTCCGGCACCGCACCATCGCGGCTTCACTACCGTCGCCGTCGCCATGGTGGCGCCGCACTACAGCGACGAGCGGCAGTGCCCATTGGCACTGTCATAACCGCGGCTTCACTACCGTCAGCCCATACCGTCGAGATGTCACTACCGCGACGAGCGGCAGTGCTCATCGGCACTGTCATGACCGCGATCAGCGAAAGCTCTAATATGCGCCGTCGCCGTTTCATCACTACCAACCAGAAGATCCACCTCATCGTCGCGCCACCGCGTCATTGTCTGCCACCGCCGTTGGTCCAGATCTGCGCTACCGGAGCAGGGGAGAAGCTTCACCGCGCACCATCACCATCAAGCTTCAGGATTGCGCCACCGTAGACCGTCGCCGGTAGAACCGCTTGTCCAGATCTGCGCCGTCCAGAATAAAAAAGAGACGGCACCGCTTAGTCAACATCAGCGCCGGTCAAGACGTTGTCGCCGGGGGAAGCAGCATCACCCCATCGTCACCGTCGCCCTACCTTGGCGCCGCCTCACAGCACCCCCGCAAAATCCGGCCACCTGGTTCGTTCAGATCTGAGCCGTTGCGATCGGCGATAGCTAGCCGTCTATAATTATGGCGCTCCGATGAGCTGCACCGCTGGTCAAGATCCAATCACCGGCCGCCGCCAGGGACCTCAATCCTCGCGCCAACAATGTCGTCGCCACCGATTGCGGCATCCTTCACCGAGCTACGTCGCGACACCGGCCTCCTCCTTCGAGATGCGGGCCACCGTGAGCACCAGCAAGGTAGCGCCATCACCACCACGATGGGCTTGCACCATCGCACCCACCGGTACGATCGCCGTCGTTGCAAAGGCCAGATCTGCCCTTCTGTCAAAAAAAGGAAGAGGCAGACCAATTAATCAGGTGCAATCCATCTTTTTGAGATTCTGCACTACCCCATAATTATGCATATTTAAATTTTTGACCCACAGGGTCTTTTGTATTTTACATATGCCACATCTAGTAAAAGCATGACAGTTTCTACCTCATAGAAATGCATTTTTGCATTTTATACCCGCAGGGTCTCATTTATTTAACATATGCTGCACAATCATAAAAAATGGTGTATATTTCATTGCATATTTGTTCTTAAAAAGAATTAAGTGACTACGCTTTTAGGCACTAACAAGCCTAATTAAAGGCTGTTTCTTGTGCGCTTATTTAACCTAGACCTATGTAATTTATGGTTTAGCATTATGCAATTGCGTCAGTTCACGCAAGCACGTCGCATGTAGGGTCTTACCAACTGCTATGACTTTTAAAAGCTCGCTTGTGACACGCAGTGCAGCACATTAGTCGCTCAACCAGCAAACCCCTACTGGGGCTGTGGTGTTTGAACACCGCTCTTATTTATGTGTTAAAAATATATTTGCATTTTTATATGCTTTATTGCTTCAGAGGTTATTTTTTCAGTCACGTACTTTTATTTCTTGCAAGGGCTTTTACTGCACTGGTAAGCAAGGAACAAATTCACAGCCGGCCACGCACACGCCACCGGAGCCACCGGCGATGCAAAGTTGCTGGAAGACCTCGGCGGGCACCATAAGCCGCCGGCCACCGCAGTCCAGTTGCCGGAGCAAACAAACATCTCAGCGAAAAATCAAAAAAAAAAAAATTACTCGGATCATACACCATGGAAACTGCCATCAGGAGCCAACTGACGGCATCCCACCGTGAGTTTGCTGTCATACAATCCGGTCACCATGTTGAAGGCAACTCAGTACCACTTCGCCTATGTGATCATAACCTAAAACATCAACGGCGCCTACACAAGCAGGCCCATGCCCGCGCAACACAGATTCATCCACCGGAGTCACGTCTACCACAATCGGTGGTTATCCACCACAAAACCACTGCCGTCTTCACGAAGCTGCCGGAGCAGCGACACAAGAAAAAAAATCAGCGTCGTCCACCGCGACCTTCCCTGACGTCACGCCGCCCATCACAGTCAACACCAAGAACTTAACAAATAATGTCAACACAGAGGTTCCTTCCGTCACGAAAAGCCCCGTCGAAACAAATCAACGCCGCCAATCGCACAACCATCACCACCGTGAAACTATTGTCGCAACTGCAATGACAAAAAAAAAATAAAAAAAGAAAAGAGAAAGAGAACAGAATACGGCGCCACCTCGCCGTCGTAAGATCTGCTCCGCCCATCAACGGCGGTGCACCTCGCCAACAAGCTCTCCGACATCGCACCGCGATGTCACGCCGGCCAAGTCAAATGACCTCAGGGCCGACAGCCACTCCTTTAACAATTGCACGACCGCCGGGGTAAAATAGGTCAACACCCCGTCAATCTTACGCCGACCGCTATAAACCGTGGTCATTAGCAACCGCGCACCGTCATCAAGCGACGAACTGTCACCATTAATCTTCAAGTTTGTGCCACCGTAGACCGCCGCCGGAAGAACTGCTTGTCCGGATCGGCGCCGTCCAGAACCGAAAAGAGATCAAAGCCATCATAACTGGGCAGCAGAAGACTAAACGCCATGCTCTCGGGGCTCAAACAGAGACCGGCCGTACCGCCATTGCCGCCTCCAGTCAAGAATCGCAAAAATCGCGGCACCTCGCCGGCCGCGAAGTCAACAATGCTTGTGAAAGAGACGGCGCCGCTCAGTCAACATCGGCTCCAATCAAGACTTCAACGCCGAGGGAAGCAGCACCGCCCCACCGTCACCGTCTCCTTACCTTGGCGCCGTCTCACTGCAGCGCCTCCGGCCACCTCGCCGTGCAGTTCAGATCCAACCGCCGGCCGTGTCACCGTCTAATCCAAATACCGGCCGCGGTCAGGGACCCTTTTGTCCTTGCACCAGCGACGAAGCCGCCGCCGATTGCGGCACCCTTCACTGGCGCAGCATCCCACGCTAGTGGCTGCTTTTCTGTCAATGAAAGAAAGGAGCAAACAAGAGAGAAAAGGTTTTGATGCATAAATCACTCCACAAGCAAGGAACAAATTCACAGCACCCGGCGACTTAAAGGTCACGCCTAGGGTTTTTGCGGCAGTATCCTGCCGTCTCGACATTATATATCCGGTCATACAGTGATCGACTGTCAAAGGCCAAACATTCACACCAGCGCATGCTACCAATGCAACTGGTGAATCAGAGCACTTTGCGCTCCATCCGCCCCCAAGGGCACGTATGATGAGAACTCTAAGTTCCGTCAACCCTCCGAGGGTATTTACATGAGCTCCATGCTCCATTCCCTCTCAAGGGCACTTATCAGAATTCTACGTTCCACTAGCCCTCTAGGGCGGTCACTCTCAAGGGTGATAGGATAGCACACAAGTGTTATCTGACACGGTCTAGCTTTAGTTCTAGCCCGAGAAACGGCAAAACCAAGTGGGGGATCGTCGCCCCACCCTGTTTTGTTAATTCGAAATCTGGCCAAGCGTGAGTGCGAGGCTTCTTTGCCAGCCCTTAGCTGACGATAAGGGTTCGCGTCAAAGTAAAACGCAAGCATGATGTGGTCAGCTCAAGCTAAAGAACACACACTTGTACAAAACAAACACCCTCCACAGGAGAGGTGACCCTCAAGGGGACATTCAAACACTTAGCACATGCAACAACTTGCATACACAGCTCTGTGTCCTCTCTCTAGAGAGGCTAACGTGGGGCACAGCCTCTAATGGATCCCAAGATCCCATGATTCATCTTCCCAAAGATGATTCCGAGTAGCCTACTTAGGCGACATTCGAAAGACCTAGCTCTCAAGAGCTAGAGTTCTAGCATCCTACTCGGGCAAAGCTCCAAGGCTTAAGCTCCCAAGAGCTTAGGTCCGAGTACATGGAGTAGAGAAATATTATTACCCCTACAAGCGGATGAAGAATCCCTTATAAATCTAACGTGTGTCTCAAGACACCAGGTATAAACTTCCTCAGCTAAACATTTTGGCTAAGGAAGTGGGGGGCTTATGATATATCTCAAATATACTCCCAATAATTGGGGAATACCGGCAATCCTAGTCGAACTGGGAGACTGATAATTATCTTATCAGAGATCGTGACGTGATCCTCAAGGAACCTAACACGATCCTAACACATCTAGCCTACGGCCCAGTCCTACTAGGGCTCTTCTTCCTACCACTATATAAAGGGGGTCTATCCCCCCAGGTATAGGAGGACGACACAACTACACACATTCATGCTTTTTCAGAGTCATTATCATGTAGCTGCGCTCTGACTTAAGTATCGGAGAGTTCTCCGCCGGGAACCCCACCAGGCGGTCACTCGTTTTCTGTCTTGCAGGTCATCGGTCCAGGCTCGTGTTCCGCAACGTACGCGGGACATATTTTAAGCAGCAACATTTTGGCGCCATCCATGGGACCCGCCAGCCTAGCCGATTGACCAAACCCAATTACGTCAAAGAAAAAATAAAATTACTATGATCGTACAACTTGGAAACCACCGTCGACAGCCAACTGATGGCACCTCCACCGTCGGTCTCTAATCCCAACCGCCTTCAAACAGTCTCCTCATTGTCTTGGAAACTGTCGCCGGCGGCCAACAACAGAACCGTCAGCAGCACCTACACGGCAGGCCCATGCCTGCACAACCACAAACAAGGTTCAGACATCACCATCTTCGGCCGCCACAAAGCTACCGGAGCAGCAAAGAGAACCAGCAAATTGCCGCGAGCCATCGACGGAAACGCAATAAAAAAAATCCGGCGAAAGGAAAAGAAGCAGCAGTGGTAGCCTCGTCACAAGGTTCAACCCGTACGCGCCACCGTGTATGCTTCTGAACCACCAAGTCATCCGCCGCAAAAGGGCTGCCGTAAACGTCGTCTTTCTCCGGTCACATTGATAATTAAAAGGGTTACAGAGTTGCTCAACGGCGAGTAAAGGTCACGACATTCCCGTGACTACATACACGACCACAAAGGTCAGAAACTAACAACAAACCTATAAACTCAAAACTAATTACAATTAAATTAAAGCAGAGTATATCTTACACTTTAGATTAACTTTAAGTAATAAGCATAAGTTTAAAAGTTATAAACACACACCTAATAAACAAATACAAAACAAAGTAAAAATAAAAGCACAAAGGTTACAATGAGGAAGCCAACTAAAGCCATACGAACTAGAAGGTGTACTCGACACTCAATGGGATCACAACGCTAAGAATACATGCCATCAATCTTGCACAGTTCACAGTAATTCTCCGGTGTTTCACACAGTTTGTAATAATTTTCCGGAGTCACGGGAGATGCTATCGCAAATTCTCGTAGCACCTTGGTCAGTGGAACCCAATGTTTAGAAGATGGACTTGAAACTACGGGCTCTGCTTGTCTGTCTAGAAATGTCCCTCACCCGGATGAGTCAATCTCTACAACACCCAAGAAAAAAAGGAGAATGAAAACTTACCATTAGCTGGTACAGTATTTGATATTCTTGTCCCTCGCCTTGGCTTGAACACGCTTTGCATTCAACTAAGGTCCTGGCTTGAACACGCTTTGCATTCAATTAATTTTAATATATGTTAATGTAAATATCATGGAATCCAACCATTTCTTATTGGATTTTATACCATAAAAATACATCCAGACAATTCTAATGAAATTCAATCTTAATTCTTTTTTTTTAGTATTCTAATAATTAAATTTGAGTATTTAAATGAAATTCCTTCAATTTATAGTTGCAAACACACGTAAAGAAAGTCGTCCAGCAGTTTGAAATTCAACCTTCAATATGTTGATCTCGACCTGGGAATAAGTCATGACAAGGTTTCTCCACGCATAAGATCAGAGGGTTCAAAATGAGATATTTAGATAATTGCTCCATAGGTAGAGATGTGGAAATGAGACATCACATAAGAAGGATTTGCCCGTTCACACGTAAATTTTGTCCTTTTTTTTTGTTGTTGGTTTGGGGTGAGTATAGGTAGCTCCTCAACAATTTGGATTTTCAGGTCTATGTGGAGAGTAATTGAATTTTTTCAATTAGCGTGAGTTTAGTTTGATTGGTTCAGTTTTGAAGTTGAACACAAAATTAAACTGATCAATATTATATTTTAAAAATATATATGTATTTAGTTTAATGGTTTTGTTTTAACAGTTCCAATGGTTTAAACATATTGTTGTTATTTAAATAGGTCTCTGATCGGCTACATTAGTCGCTTTAGTTGGACCAGTTGGATTGATTTTAAATCCTCACCCGTACACTCAAGTATTATTACTTAACTACATTAAAATAATTTTTGAGTAGCAAAAATGTGATTGGTAAGACAAATAAAGAGTCCAAATTATAATTTTCAATGAACTTTTTGATGCCAAATTGGTCATATCAAAAGAAAAGAATACGGCTTTCTTTTTCCATGTACTTCACTTATTAGACAGTTTCTAATAAATTGTTGATAAATGTGTTCAGAGTAAAGAAACTTGATAGATGAGCATAGAGCCGTCGCTTGACCTCTTCTCACCCTTAAAATGTTTTAACTTTTCAAGCGGGTCAATTGCCCCAGCTTTTTTCACGATTATATCACTTGTGCCAGCACTGATTTGATCTCCCTCTACATATGATAGCATTTATAGTCAGTGGAAACCTTATAGTCAGTGAAGCCTTAAAGCGATGCCTTATAGTCAGTGAAGCCTTAAAGCGATGCCCATTTTCGAAGTATATATGACCAACTCCAACATCGTAGCGATGTGCTAAGAGATAACGTAGTTTATGGACCCTCGTTATATCAAGAGGCAACTGAGTAACATATGTACCTTTCAAATCCAAACATTCTTGGTTATGAAGCTTTCCTATCGCTTTGGAAAGCTTTTTTAACTTGGTTTCCCTCAAGCTTAAATATCTTAGATGATGCATTTCAAAAAATTCCTCCGGAATTGATTCCAAAGGGGCACCTCTTAAGTCCAAGGCGATTATCCACTTACCACTTGACGGTAAAGACTTGAGTGACTGATGCAATGAACTAACTAGACCTGACAAACGGGTATACCCGTCGGGTACAGGTAAAATCCGGTCGGGTCCGGGTAAAAACGGGTCGGGTAATTTTTACTCGGGATTTTACGGATAGAGTTTTTCAGGATCCGTACCCTACCCTTGCGGGTAGGGTATTACCCGTGGGTAAACAATTTAAATATTAATTTTTTTATAAACAAAATTTAATTACTATAAAATAGTAAAATACCAACTATTTAGGGCTATTTTTTTTCTCTTTTATTTCTTTTGCTTTTTCAGCCAACTAACAAGTCTAACATGTTCGGTGTTCCTCATTTCACAAAAAAATAAAAATTATACATATCACATTCCCCTCCCACAATCCAAAATAAAGCAAATTAAATTTTCAATATATATACAATCCTATTTCCTACTAAGTACTAACAATCTAAAATACAACAACTACAACTAAATTTCAACAGATACATCATATCATAATTCATATGCACTTCTCTTAAAATAAAATAAAAAATCAAAAGCATAAATAATGAAAAATTAAATCTTCCATTCATCGCAGAATTCGTGTCGATCGTCGGTGAATAGCGGCGTCGCGGTGGTGATGCAACTTCAGATCGGCGGTGGTGATGCAACTTTAGATCTGTGAGGAGGAGGCGGCGGCGCAGATCGGTGAGGAGGTGAGTGTGGCGCCGCAAATCTGTGAGGAGGCTATGGCCGACTATATGTGGTGATCAGCGGTGGCTTTGTTAGTTGTTAGAGTGAGGTGGAAGACGGCGTGATGGCTTTGTTAGTTGTTAGAGGAGGTGGAAGACGGCGTGATGGCGGTCGACTGAGAGGGGCGGCGGCGATGGTAGAGAAGAGAAGAAGGGGACGGCGCGAGAGAGAGAGAGATAGGAGTCTAAAAGGTGAGAAGTGGGAAGAAAAGAGAGTGAATGGATTAGGGCACAAAAGTACTCTTATATATGAATGAAAACCGGGTAAACCGCAATCCGACCCGGATCGACCCGAAAATTACGGGTCGGTTCGGGTACGGGTCTATTTTCGGCGGGTATTCAAAACATGTACCCGTACCCGGTATTTTGGCCCGGGTACTGTTCGGGTAACGGGTCCGGATATATTTTTGCTAGGTCTAGAACTAACCCTGCCAAACATGACGGGAGACCGAAGTTGAATGAAGTACTTGCTTTCTGGCAAACTTTCTAAGGAATTGTGGACTATGAATTGCCGGACTTTCTTGGGTCATATTGCGTCTTTTGCCCTCTCTACAATGACCATCTCTGTCACAACTTGAATCCACTAGTGAGCCCGTGAACTAGGTCCATGACCGGCCACAGGCCCATTGGGCTCCCACCAAGGGCTCTGTCAGACCTTACCATAACATGAACTCATAATTCAATCCAACTACTAAATTCTACACAATAATTTCGCTACTAAGAGCCTCACTTAGAAATTTCTCAATGGTGAAATAACTCTTTAATTACATGTCGTTGACAATTACGAATAATTTGAAGAGGCCAAAGCTCCTTACATAAATCCATTCACGACAAACTACTACAAGACTAAAATTTTAAGTGAATAGATGTTTATTAATTTAATACTTCTCTTCGGGCACCCCTCCTTCCTGTGGCTCAAAGGATTCGGCCTCTCTTAGACCATCATCTGGAAGAAGAAAAAAAAAATAAGCGAGAGCCCAGCAAGTACGCAAACCATATTCCTAAAATAGGTTTTGGGGTTTAATACACATGCCATGGATTCTTCATTTCAAAATTGGAAATGATTCACATGAGTTACTATACATATATATACTTTAATAAACAATTCATGCTTGCTGGAAAATATTCCAAAACGATTGTATAACGATTCCACAATGATATTTACATCGAATGAAACCCCAACTCACTTTTTCGCGATATGCTGCAATCAGCGTTTGGTCCCGCTGACTAAAATACCTCATCCACCCGGGATAAATAATATTGTGGACGCAGGGGCAAACCACGATGTAACAGTACTGTGTGCCAACGTATGGTCCCGTTGGCCAGGACCCGGAATCCACTTTTTCCCGTAGATATGGGGCATAACAACCAATATTAACATCTCAATACCGTACCACGATATCATAGAGTTCTCAATGCAACACAACACATACCATGGCAATTTTAATTCCATTTCTCATCAACCAATTTCACAAAGCAAAAGTATAACAAATACTTTAAAACTTTTATTTGGTAAAGTCACACATACATATATTTTGGAAAGTAAATTGTATAAAGGAACATGGCATGAGTACTTACCTAACTCGATAACCCTACTTGCTCAAAAGTCGGTCCTAACTCTTGATTATGAAAACCTAAACAATAAACCATGTGGGTGCTAAATTTCGACGCTTAATCATGCCTGACTATTAAATTTTTTCCAAATGAGTGAAATTACCAAAATACTTCTAGGCTTGTGTAAAGTTACGAAAGTACCCATCTCGTACTTAAATTACCAAAACAGTCTTCCCATAAGTAAAATCACTAATTGTAACCTAACCGTGTGAATTTACTCAAAAATACCTTTTATAGGTAAAATTACCAAAATATCCCATCGGACGACAAATTACAAGAACACCCCTGGGGGTTTCCGGCACCGGAAAAATTTCAAAAATATTTTAAAACTCTATTTTAAACATCTTGAAGTCATATATTTTTTTTTTTGCTAAAATGTATTTTACAGAATTTTTGCCATAAAATTTCAAACCGGTGTCCGGACCGAGCGCTAAAAAGTCAATTTTGTGAAAAATACCTATCGGCCCCGGAATGGCACGAAATTTTAGAATATGAAACATATATATCAATGAAATAAGATTTTGTATGAAATTTTCAGATTAAAATAACTTTGTTTACTATGTTAAATAAATTCAAAAAATTTCCCTAATTGACACCCTAATTTAACATCCTTTACGGATACCAAAAATTCCCAAAAAAATTTCAAAGCGTACGTCTTGTAAAATATCAGGGGTTACTGTTTTGGACTTTGTCTAATTTTGGCCCTAACTATTTATAAAAATTTGTAAAAAAATGCCAAAATTAATTTCCTAGCTTTAGCGACAATAACACTTATTGTGCAAATCATTACACACACTAACACACCTTCACGCACACACACTCATCTTCAACCTTACTGCCGCACATACTAACACACATTTCACTCACTCACACCTCAACTGCTACCTCCAAAAACATCCATTAACCCACCTAACACACATAAATCACTCAGAATCACACACAATTCCTTACACACTCACACACCCAAACACACACATACACTCTCTGAAACACACTCAGAACACACACACGACCTTAGTCCCATTAAATATACACATTGAACCCATATTAATCTTCCCTACACTACTTGATACACACCCTTATCTCCAAAATATGCAGGTATACATATGTTGCACACTCAAGCGCACACACAGCTGTGCTCATATATGCACGCACACACAGAAAATACACACCGAACACACTCATTAAAAGGTGGAAAATTTACCCTCAAGGATTTTTCAATTCCTATCTAGCTTTCACTGATTTCCCTGTCCCCCGAAGCCCCTGATTCTCTCTCTGTTTCTTCTTCCTATTTTTGCCGCTACTGTTTATCAGCTTCCCCCCCCCCCCCCCCCCACACACACACACAATCTTTCCCGAATTTCTTTCCCTTTCTTTCTTTTTGTTCTCTTTTCAATTATTCCCCCAACACTTATCTATACATTCGTTTATAATTTTATTTCATTAATCATCAAATAATCAAGGAGGAGGTGGCACCATCTTGTAACCAAATTTTCACAATTTACAAAAAATAGCCCCTCTAATTTTCCAAAATTATAAAAATGCCCCCAAAAATTTGAAAATTTGTATATTTTTTTTCGAAATCTTTTTAAGCTCTTATGCACTACTAATACCCGAGTATTGCTAAAAAATAACGTTCGCTTATTTTTTGGGTCTCCGATAGCTATTTTAAGCCGCTCCCAAAAGTTCGGGCATTACAATCTCATCCTCCCACAACTTAGATGTGGTTAGTTCACCCCGAATTATTATCGACTTGGGATGTCCGAACCCTGCCGTCCTCCGAATTCTCGACCACTTGGAGTAAGTTTCTGTTAATAAGGTCAGTAACTTAACCGTCAACAACTTCTTCCAATGTTATATCTCTTCTTCCTTACATTCAAGCAAGACTTCATGCTTTGCCTATCAGTAGCAAGTTGATGACGCAAAACATCCTGATAGAAAAAGTGAAAGGAAAGATAATTATATTAGAGAGCATTATAAAACTGAGTACAATGAGGCATTTATATAGGCAAAAGAAGCTTATCCTACCATTAACAGAAAATAGAGTCCTATATAAGTTATGAGACTATAAAATGTTCTAGACATAGTATAATAGGGATAAGGTAATTTTCATATTAATATATATTATCTAACATCCCCTCTCAAACTCAAGTTGGTGGAGAACGAACAAGCTTGAGTTTGGAGGTTAAGTCCGGAGCGGTGTCTTTATTACTAGCTGTAATATGTGAGATCCAAGTTGAGATGAATTCCATGTGTAGAGTCCGGCAATGAGAGAACAAACAAGAGTCCTAGGGCGAAATCTGACAACCATCAAGGTCTCGGGGCGAGGTCGAGCGACTAAGAACAGATCAGGAGTCCCGGAGTGAAGTCCGACGACTGTAAATTCTTAGAGTGAGGTTCGGCGACTAATTAAGAACAAGGCAGGAGTTCCAGAACAAGGTCCAACAAGAGCAAGAGTCCTGAGGCAAGGTTCGACGACCATAAAGGTCTGGGGGTGAGGTCCAGTAACTAAGAACGTGGCAGGAGTCCCAGAACGAGGTCCGATGACCATAAAGGTCCCGAGGCGAGGTCCAGCAACTAAGAACAAGGCAGGAGTCCCAGAACGAGGTCCGACGACCATAAAGGTCCTGGAGCGAGGTCCGACTACTAAGAACAAGGCAGGAGTCAGAACAAGACAAGAGCAAGACCCATTGTAGGAACTGAACGAGAGGCATGGTGGCATGGTTGGCAACATTGTGATAGGTGGATGAAATCAACAGAGGTAACTAAAGAAGGAGATAATTTTATTTTATTTTATTTTTGTGTTTTTTCTTGTCTGAGCAAAAGAGATAAGTTAGAGTTGATGAACCGTTAGAGTGGGCAGTGGCTAGGGTTTCAACATAAGCGAAGATCACTCTATAGAAAATGAAAAGAAAGAAAGACTAAATTCTGAACTCAAGAAGAAAAGAAAAGCACGAAATGAAACAAAAGCACATGAATTGGCCGGACGAATGGTAGAAGGCCGTCCGCCAGAATTTGTGAAAATAGTTAAAAAACTCTCAAACCGGCGGATCGTATGGCTTTGATACTATGATAAAAAAGACAACGAGAAAGATAATTATATTAGAGAGCATTATAAAACTAATTACAATGGGGCCTTTATATAGGCAAGAGATGCCTGTCCTACCATAAATAGAAAAGAGAGTCATATAGAAGTCATGTGAACTATAAAATGTTCTAGGCATAGTACAAAAGGAATAAATATAATCTAACACATCCTATGGACAGAGCCATATAGAATCTTAAATTTTCCATGATAGTCTGACAGCCGGAGGGGAATGAGTTCATGAAGAGCATCGTCGAAGTCGTGAGCAACATGTCTCACTTGCTCGAACAGTAGAGGGTCATTCACTTCTTAAGCATCAGCAGTAGCAAGAAAGGCCGCCATGCACTCCAATTCAGCTCTAATTTTCTCAACTTATATTTTTACCTATACAACTTATAAGTTGTATTTTCTAGAAGGGTCTCCAAGTCATATCACGATCAGTAATATGAATTGAAAAAATGTAAGTTTTCAGTAATGAAAAGTCATATTACGTACTGATCGCAATTACTTCATGCATGTCATGTTGAATTTCTGGTGGTTTATTATGTTACCTGACGGATATCCTTGATTTAAAACGTTTATTTAGACAGTTTGCATGATTGCATATTGTAAAAGTTTACGAGACTTTTTAGGCTAGCTATCATCGCCATATGTTCTTTGTTCATTCACCACTTGATAATTTAGATTTTTTGTTCAATGATAAAGTAGTAAAGGTTATAATACATAAGCCAAGGGCTGCGGAATTAGAAAACAGGAAATCAACTACTAGAAAACAGGGCTAACTAGATTAATAATGTACACGATGAAGCGATGCAATATGCAATAAGCAAAAGGAACTCTAGTATAGGTTAGGAGTGCAGATCAGCAAGCGCGTCAACTAGCGTTATCAATTCTGAGGGCCACTCCCAATCGTCGGAGGAGTTAGCTGAGTTTGTTGTCTGAGCCAACAGTTGGCCTCGTTGAGAATGTTTGAATCTCCAATGGTGAGGCTGCAGACATCAAAAGAAGAGCACAATTGGCATATATAATACATAATAGACTTCACCGTATCATCTAGCTCCTCGGTGCCCGTCATCCGTGATTGAAGATAGGTGAAATTAGTGTGCAGCATTTGTTTTTGTTGTTGTTTTGTTGAGCCCAATAGCATGCCTGCGAAGTCTAAGGAGAGTGCTTTTAAGTAGGTTTGTTACCTGAGTGTTCTACTAGTGCTTTAATAACCTGCGTTTCTTTAGATAATTGAAAGTCCCATAGGGTTGGCATGGTCGGTATAATGGCTTTAGTTTGAGAGAGATTACGACACAACTACCGTCGGCGGCAGGAAGCTTCTCTCATATCGGCTTCAAGTTATAAAAAGTCTGTTCCCAACCTATTCTGGTCGTACCCAAAAGCCCACTGTGGTTCCATTTTGCATGACACGTCCGCACAAGCAACAGACATTTTCAACGCTCACAACCGGTTAAAACATGCACGCTCAATGAACGTGACCAAGCCTCATGACGCTTCGATCGTCGCACTTCGCCCGTCGCCCGTCGACGCGCCATGACACTTGCCCAAGGAAGTTGGCCTTGGCCTCCCCCTTGGGGTCGGCCTCGGCCTCGGCCTCCCCATTGGGGTTGGCCTCGGCCTTGGCCTTCCCCTTGGGGTCGGCCTCGGCCTCGCCTTGAGGTTGGCCTTGGCCTTCCCCGAAGGGTTGGCCTTTGGTCTCCATACTTAACATTTTCACTTCTCTTCAAGAGGCCTTGCATCCTCCGCGACACCCTTCGCCCGTCGTCTAGACGTCAACTCCGCGACCCCCGTCGCCCGTCGTCCGGACGTCAGCTCCGCGACGCCCGTCGCCCGTCGTCCGGACGTCAGCTCCGCGACGCCCGTCGCCCGTCGTCCGGACGTCAGCTCCGCGACGCCCGTCGCCCGTCGTCCGGACGTCAGCACCGCGACCCCCGACACAACTCCGCGACCCCCGTCGCCCGTCGTCCGGACGTCAACTCAGCGACCCCCATCGCCCGGACACAACTCCGCGATTCCCGTTGCCCGGACACAACTCCGCGACCCCCGTCGCCCGGACACAACTCCGCGACCCCGTCGCTAGGACACAACTCCGCGATTCCCGTTGCCCGGACACAACTCCACGACCCCCGTCGCCCGGACACAACTCCGCGACCCCGTCGCTCGGACACAACTCCACAACGCTCATCGTCCGTCGCCCGGACGTCGTCTCCGTGACCCCCGTCACCGACGTTCGGGCGTCACACTCTAACACTTCGCCGCGCCCGTGCGCCGCGCCGCTGATACAGTCGTGCCCCCAGGCTCTCTGTCACACTACCGTGCCCTCGGCACTATACGCACTATGTCGCGCCCATGCGCCACCATTGACACAAACGTGCCCCCGGCACCTTACGCACTATGTCGCGCCCATGCGCCACCATTGACACAAACGTGCCCCCGGTACCTTACGCACTCCGTCGCACCCATGCGCCGCGCCATTGACATAGACGTGCTCCCGGCACCTTACTCACTTCATCGCGCCCATGCGCCACAATCATGTCATCATGCCCCCGGGCACCACACTCATTCATCACACCGTGCGCACCTTGCCTTGGTCATGGAACATGCTTCAACCCACTCTCCGGAGTGTACATCATCCGCGGGGATAGGCGACTCCTCCGGGACACTATCTCTGCCAGGGAGCTTTTCAACTCCCCTTCCGCCAGGTAGACGGCTCCTCCGGGATGCTACCTCGGCCAGTCGGGTAGACGGCTCCTCCGGGATGCTACCTTGACATGCTCCGAGTGCTCCGGCATAAGGACTCACCCGCGGGGATAGGCGACTCCTCCGGGACACTATCTCTGCCAGGGAGCTCTTCAACTCCCCTTCCGCCAGGTAGACGGCTCCTCCAGGATGCTACCTCGGCCAGTCGGGTAGACGGCTCCTCCGGGATGCTACCTTGACTCGCTCCAAGTGCTTCGGCACAAGGACTCACCCGCGAGGATAGGCGACTCCTCCGGGACACTATCTCTGCCAGGGAGCTCTTCAACTCCCCTTCCGCCAGGTAGACGGCTCCTCCGGGATGCTACCTTGACATGCTCCGAGTGCTCCGGCACAAGGACTCACTCGCGGGGATAGGCGACTCCTCCGGGACACTATCTCTGCCAGGGAGCTCTTCAACTCCTCTTCCGCCAGGTAGACGGCTCCTCCGGGATGCTACCTTGGCCGGCCAGGTAGACGGCTCCTCCGGGATGCTACCTCGGCCTGCGGAATAGGCGACTCCTCTGGGACACTATCTCCGTCAGGGTGCCTGCGTGACTGGCCTACGTGCTCCGGCACTGGGGACTTGCGTCGGCACCTCTAGGGACTATGACCCCCGGGTCACTCCAAGACGGGAGCAGGTCTTCGGAGGGCATCGCGCCTAGTTCACCTGGCAGTTGGGCGTCGGGTCTTCCCCACCGCTGCCAGGCCTGTGGGACTCCGCAAGGGCTTGGATTGGAGGCTAGATCAAGGGGTTTCTCTGGCCGCACCGACGTTGTGGGAGCCAGTCTTTCCAGACAGACAGAGCGACGCTGTGAGGAGCAGGCCGGTTGAATATGCGATCTGACAGTCCATGGAGCACCGGTACCCGTGGACCCCCCGGTGACGTGTCACTCCCGGGGAGCGCCACGTGTCGGTTTATGACATCATCATCTCAATCTCTATAAATAGAGGTCTTGAGAATTCATTTAGGGGGACATAACGGTTGGACTTCTTCTTCACTCTCACATTTTCACGTTCTCACTCTAGAATTCTAGAGAGAGAAACATACAGTACCCTGACTCTGGACCTAAGCATCGGACTATGATTGTCATCGTGTATTCATCTCGCGCTATTGCCCTCGCAGCACTGCCACCCTCGAGCTCTGTTTGGGAAGCCCTTGGTCTCTGCCCTTGTTCCACCCTTGTTGTGTCTCACATCAACATACTTGGAAGCTGACGCGGACTGCAGCCTTTGTGGCACCTCCACGTAGGTACGAACCCACTTTCCTTGGCATCAAAGTCTAAACCCTCATGTTGGGTGTTGAATTCCTGCTAAACGAAACCTTGAGGTCTGCCCATCTTGGTTAAGAACCTTGCTTTGGCGTTGCCATTGCTATAAACGTTATTTTAATTCCACAATCGCCTCTCTGCGGTGCTTTTGGATTTCACCACGGTGATGGGCTTAAGCATTGGCCTGCTGCATGTGTGGTGAATACTGGATAGTTACTGTAGACTCAAATTCTAACATCACATTTTGAAACCTTTCTTCCAAGCCAGAAGAAGGCCAGCCGTGGTAGGCCGAAGCTCTGCCGTGATGGAACAAATCCAAGCCGATAGGTATGTCCTCCAAGCTATTCACCAGGGTCTCCTCTCAGCAGCCCAGCCGCTGCTCTCTCTCCACCTGCTGAGAAACTTTCATCTCTGTTGACTTTGATCCAGCCCTCCAGGGGATAACACCATTGGATATTCTGAGGTCGATTACCAAGTCGCCTGAATTATGCACATGTACGTAATGATGACTTCACCCTACTTATTAAAAAATACACTGCTTTTTGTCGGTAAAGATCTTCAAGCAACATTTTTTTATTCCTTTATAAGTAGCGGTTACACTACCGTGATCTTTAGTAACAGGAGTAAAGTGCATCATCAAAAAGTGAAATGCGGTCGTTGAACTTGAACGCTTAAATAAGAGATGTTATTTAAGAAGGAAAAAGATGTGATTAGCACCTTCACACACACACACATGTTCATTTAGGGCGTGAGATGCCTCCTTGATAGTCAGGGGCGGAGAACACTCCAAGGGAGTAAATGTAGTACATGTAATTGCCAAAATCTTCTACAAAAGTGGTAAATATGGTGGTAAGATAACATAACTAAAAAAAATGAAAATATAATGAATGGCTCACCGTAGAAGAAATCAAATGAATCAACTGAAGAGTTTGAACAATCTTATAAATTGCGTTTGATTTTATAAAAAAAAAGATGCACAAAATCACAATTTTCTATTCAATCAGCATAAAATTCTTTATGTAAATCATGTAATTAATAAAGAAAAGCAGAAAATTAAACATTCCTTAATGTAGGATAGTTGGATTCTTATGTTTAATAATGGAATTGAGAAGTGGAGCTGGATTCATGGCGGGTGGTTGGTTGTAAGTAGTTTGTGAATAAGGTTTTGTTAAGTTAGAGATAGATTAAGTTTTGATTTTAGACTAAAATCAAAACTTAATCTATCTCTAACTTAACAAAACCCATTTACCCGCCCAAATTCGCCCACTTAAAATTCACCAAAATCCACTCATTAAATAAATGGGTCTAAATGGGTCAGTAAATACTGAACCCAATAACCCACCGGTTTAAGTGAGTTTTAATTGAGTGCCCATCAACCCATTAGTCTTGACACTTCAAAAATTTAAAACCTAAATTTTTTAGACATCACAGCCAATTTTTACACAGCCACGGCCAGACACGAGGCCAAGCCACTGCCGGCCCCACCGCCACACGTTGTCACCTCCTTCAATTGCCGTCGACATCGCCACCGTCTTCACTGTCTCAATCGCTGTCGGCCGTCATGGTGGTGCTCAGATCTGCTAATCGCTGCCGTCCCGTCACGATGGTGCTCAGATCTGCCGGTCACTACTGTCTTGTCACGATGTCGCCGCCGTCTCCTCACTGTACTTCGAAAAACCAAACCCATTCAAGATGGCAATTGAAAAACCCATTTCGTGAACTTCGGAATGGGATCTGAAAATTTTGAATCAGTAACAGGAGAAAATCGTTGAAGGTGGAGGTGGACGGGTTTGGTGCTTTTGTAATTTGTTAGGTGGTTGTGACAGTGGTGGGTGGCCGGTTAGGTGGGGTAGAGCCGTGGCCGTGGGGGTTGACCGCCGAAGGTGCGGTGTAAAGGAAGAGAAGAAGGAGGCGGCGGCGGCAGAGTCGGTAACCCGCAGAGAGGGAGATGAGAAGATGGCAGCGCTGCAGCGGCGTGGGTAACTGGGATTTGGGTACACCACCGTCTCAATCGCTGTCGTCCGTCATGGTGGTGCTCAGATATGCCCATCGCTGCCGTTTGGTGCTCAAATTTGCCCGTCCAGCCTTCTGTCGTCCCTGCTGTCCCAACCCATCCCTCTGTCGGCTCAGATCTGCTCTTTTTCTTAATGGATCTACTATTTTGGTGGTTGTAATCTGGCGGGTGGTGGTTGTCAATGTTGGGGTGAGATTTCGAATGCGGTGGCTGTGTGGTGGTAATTGTGGCATGGCGACGGTGATTTTTGGTGAAGTGGTAGCTCTGTGCGACGACAGTGGTGGTGGGTGTGGCGGCGGTGGCGTTTGGTGGTTGTGCTTGCGATTTTAGCTATGCATGGCGGTGACTGTGGAATGGCAGGGGCGGCGGTGGGTGGCCGGCGGCAGTTGACTCGTTAAAGAAGATGAAGTAGTAGAGAGAGAGAGAATTTTGTAAGTTTAGTGTATTATACCAATTAAATGGGTCGTTATTGGTTTGATGGGTGAAACCAACCCATTTAAGAAATGACCCAATTGACCCACTAATAAATGGATAGAAATGGGTCAGTCATCCATTTAAACCAAACCCGTTTAACAAACACCCAAACCCAACCTACCCACCCACTTTGCCACCCCTAATTTCAGTTAACTGAGTAATTAATTAATACAACTAAAGAATCAAATGAAAAGAGAAGAGTGAAAATGGGTGGAATGGCATTACCGAAAAACCAATTGGGCTTGTAATGGATTTTTAAGGCCTGCTACTTCCAAGAAGAAGTTATAAACCTCCTTGGGTTTTTAGAAAGATGAAGGGGTCCAAAGCCCATCCAAGACCTCGGGGCATCCGCCTCTGTTGATACTGACGGTCGTATAGGAGATGCAAGTGCCTTTCTCACGAGCAATAAATCGGGCTATTGATGAGGAAAGAACAAAAAAAGTCATCTAAACAAGCCGAAGCTTTACTCTCCTTGCTCTTTGGGCCTAGCTTATGAAATTGCAAAGAAAACAGATGGAAGTTTCTACTTTAGGTGTTTAAAGTTGTGTCCTTATTTCGTATTGAGTCACGTATCTCAAAACACTTTTATTACGTCAAATTAAAAAAAAAAGATACGAAAGCTAAAAGGTAAAGTTATACTTTTTGTTTTTTTTTTTTTGGTTCGAAAAGTTATACCGTTACTCAAAGATAAAAGGAAAAGGCAACAGGAGAAAAGTCAACATTTGGACCAAATGGAGGAAGAACTTACGGGCATGCCACCAGAGAGAGAGAGAGAGAGAGAGTTGGATTGCTGAAAATTATTCTTTCTGTCCATCTTGTCTATCTGAACATTCTTTTTTCGAAAAAGACACATAATTTATTGGCTGAATTGCAAGCAACCATTAAGGTTACCCAATATTGTCACTATCAAAAAGTTAACTTTTAATGTTTAAGTCATCCTCTTTTAACGGCTCAAAAACTACATTTCAAAGCTTAAGGCTCAGTTTGACAGAGTTTTTTTTTTCAGTTTTGAAAACTGAAAAAAAAAGTCGCGTTTAGTAACCATTTTTTTTTCTTCTTCAGTTTAAAAAATTAGTTTTTAAAATGAAGAAAAAAAAAAAAAACTCAAATTATGAGTTTTTTTTTCAGCTATGGTTTTTTATTTTTAGACAACCACCCTCCCACCGTCGACAGCCACCACCAGCAATCACCGTCGGCCGATTGCCACCTCCGGCTACCACCGTCGGCCGACTGCCACCTCTGGCTACCGCCGCCGGCTACCACCGTCGGCCATCATTGCCGGCTGCCAGCGGCAACCTCCGGCGACTACCGGCGGCCATCATTGCCGGCTGCTAGCGGCAACCTCCGGCGACTGCCGCTGGTGACTACCGGTGACTGCAGGCTACCGACGACCACCTCTGGCGGCCGGTGACCACTGTCGGCGGCAAGCGACCACCGCCGGCTGCCACCAGCCACGGTCGGCCATCGCCACCGCAAACCACCACAAAAAAAAATAAATTATCAAACACAAAAAAAAAAAAAATCAAAATAAAACAAGCTTATCAAACAATCACTTATTTTTGTAAAAAATTTTTTTTTTTTGGGTCAAATAGAGCCTAAGTCATCCTCTTTTACTCATTCAAAAGTTATTTAAAGCTTTTTGACTTTTCTGGCCCCACGGACAGCTATTAGTTTTCGTGTAGATCTATTTCTTTTAGCAAGGCGTACCTTTCTCAAATATTTGGGAAAAGGTCTGTTCTATGATACTAAATTCAGTAAAGGTTACTGTCACATCAGAAGTAAGATTCTGTCTTTATAAGATTGGACTCAAAAGATGGGGGCGCTGTCCTTATCCATAACTATAAGCAGAAAGTATTGGGTCAGCTTTAGATACATGCCAACGTTTCACGTATAAGTTGACCCTTGGACTCCCTTTTGTTAAAGAATAATATATATATATATATATATATATATATATATATATATGAGCTCCAAAATAGAAGAACAGAATCAAGGTTACGAATGGAAAATGTTTTATTTATTAGAGGTTATGTACAATCTTCATTAAAAATAAAAATAAAAAATAAAAAAATGATACTAAAGAACAAGAGCTCCGCTTACATATTTCACGGCCATTTTTAAACTTAAAACAATGACGAAAAGACAAACTATGTTGATGCAAGTCGGTCTTTTCATTACATTCGACTCATGAAAGTAACAGGACAAATCCGGCCAGATATGTCATCGATACGGCCAACTGCTGCTTGAGCTGACCAATATCATAGCGTAGTACGAGGGGCATAACCATGTCTATTACACCGTTGATATTGACCGATGCGTTGATCATTGCATTGCTTCCATTTGACAGCAGTGGTGGTGGAAAATGGAGTTGGTGACCAGATGTGTCCACTGTGGGTGGCGATGCGGGATATCCAGAAGGATATGCTGGGGGAGATAAAGTGGCCCTGGTGGAGGGTGGGGGTGTTTTTGGGGGTACGGTGGTGTAGATGGTTTGGGATAGTAGGTCCGTTCACCGTTACCATACGCGCTGAATCCACCAACGTTGTGCCCACTGTACCAAATCAAACTTCGTAGGTAAGTATTGAACACGAGAAATAAGAAATATAATCCATACTACCAGTTTATGCAGTAAATTAAATATACGGTGTATTCCGTTAGTTTAGAACGTGTTATACTTTTTTGACAAAATTTACCATGAAATTAAAATGAAAAAAAAAAACTAGATTCCACTGTTCGAACTTCTTTTCAGCAAAATATATATACAGGCCACATAAAACCTTTCACAACACGGAATCAAGCGAAGTTGGGCGCAACATACCAGCTTCCGGCGAGATCCAGGCAGCCCTCCTGTTTTAGTTGCCTGAATCCATTACAAATGTACCAGTAAGGTTAACTTATGATATTGTCAAGGATAACACTACCGAATAAATGAAAAAAAGAAGCGAGACACAATAAATAACTCACCGGGCTTGTGCTTGGAGATTGTTGGAGACGAGAGCAAGCATGAGGAAGTAGACAAACCCTAGAACATGGACAAAAGCCATTTGTAGTAGAAAAATGAGATCAGTTAGTAGTACCTTAAGGTGATTTCGTACCACGCATATATTTATAGGCCAGACCGAAAGCCCCACGTAATTTCTCTGCTTCCACGCGGTTTGGGTGGTGGTGGAAGTAAAGATTTTGGTTGGCATGTGACAGTCAAACGTTGAAATAGGATATTGAGAATTTTGTGCTAGGAGGAGATTGCCGGAGGCGAGAGCCAACCTGAAAAGGCAGAGAAACCCTTCAACACCGTTGGAAGCAACTGCAGGTAATTTCGAGATCATGCATATGCATGCACGCGGTTTGACGTGGAATTAAACGAGGACATGCACGTTTCATTAGCTCATGCAGTAGACATTGGAGGCGGAAAATGCTAACAAGTGTATTTGATACATGCATGAAATGCACGCGGTTTGACGTGGAATTACACGTGGATTAGTCTAGCTTTTAATAGCATTTCATGGTTTTTCTTGTTTCATGATCAAAAACAAGATTTTGCAGTCCAAGGTGAATAAAATTCCGGATTTAATTTGAAGGGTTTATCCGGAAAAATAAAAAGCCATTTCCAGTAAGTTGGGATTTAATTAAAACTATTTTCAGTCAGTGTTAATGTTTGTCGAAATCAAAAGCTTTGTCCCTCATTTGCTTGTAAAATAGGATCACTATCGCACCTAACAAGTGCCCTCATGGCACTTATTGACATGACCCTATCCTTTTTTTTTGCTTTAATATATAGAATTGTAATTTATATTTAGTCCGTTAGAAGGAAGAAAGGAAAAAAAAACTAAACTCAAAGCAACCGATCACAGAAGGCAACCGATCCCTGCCTTTCTCAAAGTCAGGTTAAACCCTTTCTTTTAAGTGACCCATTAATTCGGTTAGAATATTGCAGACATTTTTTACCACACATGACATATATAGGGAAATGCAAACCCACTCCCTCTAAACCCAATTTCTCTGCCTTTTCTCGATCTAAACCACCTCCACTCATCTTGTGGGCGGGGGGCGGGAGACTTCCCTTGAAATTTCTCTCCCCTTTCTTCGTTCTTTCTCTCTGTGAAATAAGCTGCTTCCCACACTTCCTTTGGCGGTTCTTCATTTGGCCGGAATTTCTTCTTCTGGCTGGAATTATAAATTTTGGCCATAATTGCAAATTGTGTCCGCGTGTGGGTGTGGGTGTGTGTCTGTGTGTCTGTGATTGTATGTGTGTGGGTAAGTGTTATATGTGTGTGTCTGGGTAGGTGTGTGTGTGTTTATGTGTGTGCATGCGTGTGACTCTCTCTCTTTGTGTGATTGTGTGTGTGTGGGTAAGTGTTGTATGCGTCTGGGTAGGTGAATTTGTGTGTGTGTGTGTGTGTGTGTGTGTGACAAAGCGTGTATATGTGAATTATCAGATAACGATAGCTTTTTTTGTTATCTGGATGACCTATTAAGGCAACGAGCTTTATTGAAAAATACTCCGTAAAATGCCAATGAAAAATCTGAGGCTGGATTCATAGAAGTCAATTAATGACATTCCATAAATATTTTAACCAAAAAATAGACATTCGATATGGGCCCTTGGACTCCCTTAGTTCAGAGAAAATGAGCTCCAAAACACAATCTTTTCGGATTAGAAGTCAAAGAATAAACTCGAAAGAACAAGAGAGTCGTTGATGCAAGACCGCGTTTCATTACATTTAATAAAGAGTTAATTACGCCATTGACCATTGAACTATTAGGCATATTTCATTTTGACCACTGAACTTAAAATTGTGTCAAAGTGACCACTGATTTTTAAATTTTGTCCAAATAAGTCCATCTGTTAGGTTCCGTCAAGAACAAATCCGTTAAGTTTCAAATTTGAAGGGTAAAGTCGTCACTCTACCTGTCCGTCGTTTCTTCAGAGAGACATATCGTCTCCTCTTTCTCTGTCCTTCCATCTTCTTCGATTTTCAGAGGGAGATCGTTATTCCTTTACTCGAAGAACGATCAATTCGTCACTCTACCTGTTGTTCGTTTCTACAGAGACACACATCGTCTCCTCTTTCTCTGTCTTTCCATCTTCTTTGATTTTCAGAGGGAGATCGTCGTTTCCTTTACTCGAATCAAGTAAAGTCCACGGAGATAAAAGATTGCAATGGCGTGGGTTCTTAGAGAAGAGGGTACCCATCTTGAAACACACGATCTTTACGGTAAGTTTTTCTATACATTTTTTAGATTTAGTGATATGTTTTTTAAATCGACACGAATCCTGATGTAGCCACCCACACAATCATGATCCATGAAATAATGTTGTTTACACAGATTCCCAAATAATATTGTTTATACAGATTCACAAATAATGTTGTTTACACATACTTAGAAGTAATTTTTATATAGAATGCATGCATGCTGTTATGTTAATTAAATTCAATTTTTTTCTTATTTGTTTATGGGCTTGGGAATAGCAATTTGCTGTTCGAAATTACTATAATATGCACTTTATAACGTGAAATTGGAGTATTAATTAGTAAATATCTTATAAACAGGAACGTCAGTAGACTTCTTTACAGTTGAGTTGCACAGTGGTGGAGAGTTTGTTTACATGCCAAAAGAGGCACTACATTGATGGCCTTGTTAATTATTTTGATTACTGTGAGTGTGATAAGATGTCAATGCATGAAGTGGATGAAATGTTAAAGGAGTTCGGTTATGGGCATGAGGTGATGTTTTATTATTACAGGGTTCCTGGGATGAGCCTTGACAATGGGTTGAGGGGTCTAGGGGGTGATGATGATATCAGGGAACTAATAAGAGTTATAACTGAGAAAAAGGTTAATGTTGTAGAATTCTATGTTGAGCATGGAAGTGCATCAGTGGAGGAGTATTTTGTACCTCCACCTGTAACTGGTTCATCAGTTGTAATTGAGGAGATTGATTTATGTGATGAACATCCATTAGGTACTCAGGATGACCTGGATGCATCATACTATGAGAACAATAAGTTTACCCAGCTTCTTCTTCCCCCATGTGAAAATGAACATCCCAATGAGCAAGAGTTACACACTGTTAACAGCAACTCAGAGCATGAGCATGTAAACACTGATCAGATTGGGAGTGGGCATGGGAATGAGAGTGAGCATGTGAACACTGATCAGAATGAGAGTGGGCATGTAAACACTGATCAGATTGGGAGTGGGCATGGGAATGAGAGTGAGCATGATAGTGACTCAGATGACTCACAGATTGGGAGTGGGCATGGGAATGAGAGTGAGCATGATAGTGACTCAGATGACTCACAGATTGGGAGTGGACATGGGAATGAGAGTGAGCATGATAGTGACTCAGATGACTCACAGTACTGCCCTCCTAATGATATATATGATAGTGAGTATGAGGTTGAGGAAGATATAGATCTTTACCATGCAAATGTAGATGTAGGTGAAGATTGGAATGACATGGCCATCAGGGATCAAGCAGTACTACAATCTGAGGAACAAGAAAGGACATCAAATTATGATGACTCTGATGAACTAAGGAGTTTGACAAGTATGTCTGAGGATGAAGTTGACAAAGATAAGAGGAGTTGTGTTCAGTTTAACCCTGAAGTAGACATGAGCAGGCCCAAATTTAGTGTAGGTCAGTTGTTTGCTAATGCAGGTGTCTTGAAGCAAGCTATCAGAGAACATGCAATCCTGACTAGAAGAAACATAAAATTGTACACAAATGAAAAAGAAAGGGTTATAGCAAAGTGTTATGGGAGTCCACAGTGTGAGTGGGTTTTATATGCTTCCAAGCTTGCTGAGAAAGATAGCTTAATTGTTAAGACATATCATAAAGAGCACATTTGCCCACATGTATACTATAACCAACATATCAAAGCTGATTGGATATCCAAAAAATACCTGGAGAAGTTCAGATCAAACCCCACATGGCCACTTGAGTCAATAAGAGAAACTATTAGGACAGATTTGGAAGCTGGTGTTTCTAGAAGTAAAGCTTACAGAGCAAAAAGGAAGGCAGCAGATATGATTGATGGCAGTTATAGGGAGCAATTTAAGGGTTTATGGGACTATTGTAATGAGGTGACCAAGTGCAATCCAGGGACCACTGCACTTATGAAGCTGTGTGAGCCAATAGTTGGAGAAGAATTCCCTAGGTTTTTAAGGTTGTACATGTGTTTGGGCCCTCTGAAGAATGGGTTCAAGACATGGTGTAAGAAAATTGTGGGGCTTGATGGGTGCTTTTTAAAAGGTCCTTTCCCAGGACAACTGTTGACAGCAGTGGGTATTGACCCTGATAATGGCATGTACCCCTTTGCATGGGCAGTGGTTGAGGCAGAAAACATGCTCTCTTGGGAATGGTTCATCAACCTTTTAAAAGAAGACTTATAGATTGAGGACCAAAGTGAATGGACTTTCATTTCAGACCAACAAAAGGTAATAATCAACCATTAACTATCTTTCTCAACTTATTTGCTATTTAATATTTTCCACTAACTTGTTTACTTTATTTAATCATTTTTTTAGGGTTTGCTGACAGCACTAGAAACAGTTCTACCTCTGTGTGAACAGAGGTATTGTGTCATGCACATGTACAAAAATTTCAAGAAGCAATTTAGGAGTTTAGATCTTAAGAATGCCATGTGGAATGCTGCAAAGGCTCCCAATGCCATATACTTTGGCAGAAGCATGCAACAGATAAAAGAAGACTGTGTAGGTGCTTATGAATACTTAGCTAAGATCCCACCCTCTTATTGGTCTAGATCTCACTTCTCACTGAAGACCAGGTGTGATCTATTGCTAAATAACTACTGTGAGGTGTTTAATGGGGCCATTGTCAGTGCTAGGGATAAACCTATAATTACATGCCTTGAGAACATTAGAAATCAAGTAATGCAAAGGATTGTGAAGAAGAGAAAATAGATGGAAAAGTGGGATGGTTTGTTGTGTCCCAAGATTCAGGCCAAGTTAGAGAAGTTGAAGTTGAAGTCCTGCCACTATAATTGTGCTTGGAATGGTGGCAGTCTATATAGTGTGAGGGCTGCAAGTGGGGAAGGTTATGTGGTTGACCTGCACAACAAGACTTGCAGCTGCAGAAAATGGGATTTATGTGGAATTCCATGTGCACATGCAATTTCAGCAATTTACAATGACATGGCTAATGGAGGGAATAGGGGTGAACCTGAGCAGTGGGTTGATGAGTGTTTTAGGGTTAAAACTTTTAAGAAAGTCTATGACTACTTAGTGAACCCCCTTAGTGGTCCCAACCTTTGGGAACCAACAAATAAAGGGACCATTCTTCCACCTATATATCATAAGCAACCTGGTAGGCCTAAGAAGCTAAGAAGGAAGGATTGGGATGAGGTCACACAGCCTAAGAGGGGTCTACCTGATGGGGCTGGAAAATTAGGAAGAAAGGGAATGGTTATCACCTATAGCAAATGTGGCAATGCTGGGCACAACAGTAGGGGTTGCAGGGGGCAAGGGTGTCAACCAAAGACAAGAGAACCTAAGAAGGGGAATCGAGGTCGGGGCAAGGTCATGGGGAAGGTGACAGCTATAGGTGGTCATAACACTGGGAAGGCAGGATGCACTACACAAGGCAGTGAAAAGAGAATCCAGCCTAAGAAGAAGAAGGTGACAGATCCAAACCCCAAAGGTTGGCTACAACCTGAAGCTGGAAGGAAGAAATATCCAGTGAGTTTGAAACTATTTCTTATTAGCCATCTATATTTTGTATGTGAATTACTTATTCCTTAGTTATTTTATGATTTACAGGTGAGGAGAAACAATGCAACTTCTGGCCAACAATGTGCAACAGGAGGTGCAAGTACAACAACTTCAAACCAAGGAGCAAGACCTACAACAAGACAATCAGTTAGGAGATAACTTGTGTACATGGGAATACTAAAGCCTTTTGTGGATAGCTGTAGCTTTTTGATTTAGGAAGCATGTTGGGATAGATGGAGTCTTCTGTGGATAACTTATAGCTTTTATGGACATATCATTCTACAGCCTTTTGTTTTATAGCTGTAGGTAGGCAGATTTGTCCTTAGAATAATATTGATGTTATGTTGGTAAAGAAGCATTGACAAATGCCATTTTGAAATAGAAGCAATTATAGTCAACAATATTCATACATTATAGCTGCTTCTATTTTTTTCTTTCCATTACAGCTGCTTCCATTACATGTTTTTCCATTACATCCCAATCAAGCACAAACAAACTGTTAAGCACAAACAAACAAACTGCTTCCATTATATTCTTTCCATTACAGCTGCCATTACATGCACAGCCCTTTCCATTACATTACATTAAAAACACTAACATTACAAAGAACACAAGTCCCCAGACACAAATTGTTACCCAGATCACAACTCTCCAATCTCCAAAAGCAAACTGTTGTTTGCGGTTCTTCTTGACTTGAAGTTCATTACAAAGAACACCCATGAGCACAACAAGACAAACCACAATATCTTTTCCTTCCATTGATAGCTTCTCAATTTCTTCTCATATGTCACCAATTGCTCTTGTTTCCCTTCAATTTGCACCATAAGCCTTCGAACCTCCTCAGCATTTCCATTGATCCTTCGTAGCAGTCCAGGTATGACTTGCACAGCCCTTTCACACATGGGTGGATCAATCCAAATAAAATACTCACATGGATCTTCATTTTCAGCTCCGCAAGCCATGAATCTTCTTCCTGGATTTCTTGGGGTCCATGATGTCTTAATTATTGGACTCTTTCGACAGTAGCAACCCATGGAAGGAGGAGTGGATTGGGTTTTTTTTTTCTTTTTGTTTGCTGTGGAAGAAGAAGTAGAATGTCTTGTGATGTGGAAGAAGAGGAGGGAAAATGAGATGAGATGCTGGGTGGGAAAGAAATATGGAGGGAAAGAAGAATGGAGGGAAAGAAGAGAAGAAAAGGGGAAGATAATATGCAAAATGATGTGGTTACCCCTCACTAAAGGGAGTTAACGGAACGCCGATAAGCTCTACTGAACGGAATGACCTTATTTGGACAAAGTTTAAAAATCAGTGGTCACTTTGACACAATTGTAAGTCCAGTGGTCAAAATGAAATATGCCTAATAGTTCAATGGTCAATGGCGTAATTAACTCTTTAATAAATAGGACAGAGCCAAGTTGTAATCTCAAGCTATTGAGAAAGCTAAAGTCAAGTCAAGTATTTGAATTCATGCATAGACGTCAATGATGCCATCCACTCCTCCCGCTTCTTTACGTGAGTACCTATAATGGTCGAGCATTTTTTAGATTGTAATTTTTAAAATAAATTTTTACAATATAATTGCAGTTGGTGGAAATTTATTTCTAATAAATTAATGAATGTTATTGCGGTTACAACTTTTATGATCTACGAAGGTTGTACAAAAGATTTCTAAAGCAAAAGGAGTTTTTAGCATAACGATTTCATATACATGTAATTTCCATCATCTCTCATCATGAAGAGACTTGTATAGGTCAAAGGTTGCATAGATTTAGATACGCAATTTCGTGAAGTACAATGATTTGGTGAAGAAGGGGGTATGCAATTCATTTGGATCATAAAGAAAAATTAACACTGCTTTATTCCGCAATAATGCTAAAAAGTGAATGAACGGGGAGGGCAATAGACATAAGAGTTGGAAATTTTCAATAATTTGACCATAGATATCAAAATAAGCATTTCTAAATTTGAAAAAAAAAATTAAGCAATTCTAAGAGTTACAATGTGAATTCTCAAATTGTTTGGAAAAAGAAAAATTATGAGTATATAAGTGGCATGATTGGGACATGACATTAACTATTCGTTCTTTTGTTATTTCAAGTTAATTTATATACATGCTTTCCAACACGGTCTTATAATTCATTTATATATATATATATAAACTTAAAGTTTTGACTTTTACTAAAGGCTTTAAAAGTGCACGTCTCTAATGTAGGTTTTAGGAACAAGTGTATTGTGAATTGAAAATGGCGCAACTTTAACCCACTTTCTATTTTAAAGAAATTCTACTATAAACAAAATATTTCGTAGTTTTTTTAACATAATTGAAGAAGTAAAATAATGGTAGTGTGAGTAATTTCTTGAATTTCTTATCTTGCATGAATATCAAATATTGCATCGAAAACTAGTTGCATGAAAACAGGCCTTACAAATAGTAGATAATTAATCATAACCTTTTAAAGCAATTTGAATAAAAATAACAAAATTAATGTTAAAAGAAAAGGATGGTAAGAGCAATTCAGTTGGTCGCTAAAGAAGAAATATGGTTGCACTTACAACTCAAGGTTGATTAACAAATACTACAAACCAAAGTTACCTAAAACATAGGCCAACATCGAGTCTATAGTTTTAACGAAGCATTGTGCTACATTTTCAACTGTTTCTTTCGAATATAAAATTAGGCTATAAGTGATGCTGAGTTTATGATCTCATTTATATGCTCTTTTAAAATTTATTTTGGTCCATCAATGTAAGTTATTCACACGTTGAATTCGTAAACATTTTCCATAAATAATTTTTCAATAAACAGGCCAAACACTGAAAAATACGGAAAACGTTTTTTGAAAAATATTTTTCCTAAAACAGACCGAGCCTGAATCGCAAGCAACCATTAAGGTTACCCAACATTGTCACTATAAAAAGGTTACATTTCAAAGTGTTAATCATCCTCTTTTAGCTGCTCAAAAATTACCTTTCAAAGTTTAAGTCATCCTCCTTTAATCGTTCAAAAGCTATTTGAAACTTTTTGACTTTTCTAACACGGGACAAATTACAGTACTACGAAGAGCTATTAGTTGCGTGTAGATCTAATTTTTTAGAAAGACGTAGGGGTGCAACTTAGACGGGTTAGGTTGGGTTCCAAACCAACCCAAGAAAATCATATTTTTTAAAAGCCCATCTTAACCCGACTCAACATGGGCTTTTTGTAAAAAAAACCCAACCCAACCCAAGTAAAAATGCTACGGGTTGGGTTAAAACCCAACCTAGCCCGACGTGACTAACATTTATGTAACCTTTTGTCTTTCATTTCTGAACAAGTAATTTTCTCCAATGTGTCTCATCATTTATATACTATCATGGCTCCCATTTGACTTATTAGCAAATATAAATTTTCATTTATCTAGTCAAAAGATCAAATACGAGAATTCAAAAAATGTCCACAAAAAATTAAAAAATCAAATCAATAATAACAACTAATTGAATATCATTAAAGAAATTCAAACTTAAAATACACAAAAAGTCTAAATTCAATCATATATATTAATTGAAAAACAACTATAACTACAGAAGAGTCACCAAAAACAAAAACAAATCAACAGTATAATTAACAAAATACAAATTAAATCCCTCAATCTTCAAATTTACAAATTTCCAAATTCAATCCTATAACAGTATAACCTACAGACAAACACATAAAAACCATGTAGATCACCGGCAGCAGAACCATGTAGATCACCGGCAGCCGAACCAGCCAAAACCATCGTTGTCGTTCTGTCCAGGTACATGCCACTCCGTCACTGCCCCAGCTCCGTCTTGCCTCTCCGTCAATTCTGCCTCTGCCATCGGGGCCCTTCAAGAACCTCGTCACCAGCAGACGATGGGCACGACGAGTGCGAACCCAGCCACATGTCATTGCCCCTGGTGTGGAACCCCTGGTTGCCTACTGCGCCGTGAATTTCCTCCGGCGGATGACACACTGCACCGTGAATTTCCCTACTCAGATGAAGGAGGGAGCGGTCGCAGGCGACAACATTCGCTGTGTAATGAAGGAGGGAGCGGTCGCAGGCGGCAACAATCACCGTGAATTTCCCGACTGCCTCTGCCGACAGTTGGGGAAGGAGACATTGAACAGGAAATCGTTGACATGGTTTTTTTTATTTGGGTTACGATGGGTTAGTTTGGGTTTTATGGGCTTGACCCAATTTAATATTATTTAAATACTTACCTAACTCAGACCAACCCAATTTTCAGTTAGTTGGGTTGGGTTGGTTAAAGCTCATCGTAAACCGGACCAAGTTGCAGCCCTAGCAAGGCGTACCTTTATTAACTTTTTGGGAAAAGGGTTACTGTAACATCAGAAGTAAGATTATGTCTTTATAAGATTAGACTTAGCAGATACTGGGTGGGGGAAGGTGGCCCCGTCCTTATCCGTGAGCAGAGAGTTTTAGGTCAGGGTTTAGATACATGCTAACGTTTCATGCCATGAATAAGTTGACCCTTCGACTGTTGCTGATCTCTCTCTCACTCTCTCTCTCGATTTTTGGATATAGTCTGGCCTTATTTTGTTTTCCTTTTTGGCCTACATAGTATGGGATTGTGATCTAGTATATTTTTATTTCGTTTTTTAAATTTTGTTCTTGTAATAGTATGTTACCTGGTTGTATAAATTTGTTCTAAATAGTAAATATTTCTCGTTTTTACTAAAATAACAGAATCATGGCTATGAATGGAAAGTGCTTTATTTATTAGAGGTTATGTACAATCTTTACTAAAAAAACCAAAAAAAATCAAAGAATGATACTAAAGAACAAGAGCTCCGCTTACATATTTAACGGCCATTTTGAACTTTAATTTGAAACAGCAACAAAAAGACAAACATTGTTGATACAAGTCGTCTTTTTATTACATTCGACTCGTAAGTAATAGGACAAATCCGGCCGCTGAAGTCATAACCATATATTCGGCCAGAGAGATGGAGGAAGCAATGCTATGAAAACCGCACATGTGGTGGTCTAGATACATTCTCCAAAGTGAGACCTTCCTAAATAAAGTGTTATCCTAACGGCATCATTCTTTCCCTCGTGACTAGCCATGCCTTTTTTACAGAGCTGCTCGGCCTCTTTCACTCCTTGAAATTCAGATTTCATGGCCATAGATACATGTGTAGAGATGTTAACACGCTTTTCTTTACCTCCCTGGTGAGGGGACTGAACCAATCACATAACCAATGTCAACTTAGTAACATGAATTCAACCAAGTCAGTTTTTGTTGGTAGAGTGTTATGACATGGCGCAGCCAAAAGGAATAGAAATCACAAACTGAAATAAAGGAGGGGCGGAAGTTACAAAACCAAAATTTTTCTTCTTCGTTTAATACTTTCGTTGATTTAATTGTATTGCAGGGCATTTCTTGGGAGCGCGAGCAATCACTGTGCACAGAACGTCAAGTGTTCTGTATTAATGGTGAAGACACCCAAATATGATATTCTTTAGAATTAGTCTCACTCCCTTTTTCTTCCCTCTTCTTCTAATTTTTTCACGTTTAATTCATTATTTCTCCCTTCGCCTGGTACTTTTCTTTTTATTTGCCCCTGACTTGTTTATACGAATAATTTTACTTACGGACGTGTTTACTTTTGATCCTCGTCCACCTTAACCAGTGTTATTAAAGGCGCAGGCGCACTTAAGGTGCAAAAGGTCTCTGAAGCGTAGGCGCAAGGTAGAGTTGTCAAAGGGCCGGGCTTGGGCCGGCCCAGCCCAAGCCCATCGGGCCTGCAGTGGGGCCGGGCCAGTGGGGCTGCCAACCGGGCCGGGCCGGGCCGGGCCTGCCGAAGGCAAACCTAGGCCCAGTCCAGGCCCTGGCCCTAGGCCTAATATCTAGGGCCGGGCTTGGGCCGGCCCCGGGCCCTTTTTTTTTCTTCTTGTTATTCAATTTTAAATTTCATCTCTAGGCAATAGTCACAATTTAACGAACCTAATCTGTATCATTTTATTTCATTATAAGTAATATACATATATATATATGTATGTATATACATATTTATTTCTTAGCCGCTATATTTTTTATTATATGTTAAACATTTTCATACTCTTCTTAGTGAGCTTTATTAATAAAATCTTAACACATAACAATTTATATAGAAAAATAATAAATGTGTTCATAGGCCCTCCTCCTTTTATCCGGGCTTGGGACCGGCTGCTTGTAAACAAACAGGCGAAGTTACCTATTTTTTTATATATACGAAAAAATATATATCTTGCTTGTAAAAATTTATTTTATATATATGGAAAAAAAGTATATTTTGTGAAAAAAATTATTTTTAAAACTCTAACAATCAAAATAATAATGCATGTCTATCCAAAATATCAGCAATCAAAGATCAAGAAATCTGCAGCGTCAACTAAAAGGATCAAAAGAGGAAAATAAAAACAAATTACCTAATCATCCGGAAGTACTTCAATATCCGAGTCACTGCTCTTCCTATCATCAATCGGTTTATCTTGCTCGCGGTATTTCGCATCAAGATAATCCTTCCAACATACACATAGCTCGAGCGACTCGGGATTAAGACGACTCCTCCTGTCATCCAAAACCCTCCCGCTTGCTGAAAATGCCGACTCTGAAGCAACCGTGGAGGCTTGCACTGGCAGTACATCCCGTGCAATTTGGGATAAAGTTTTATACATGTTTTGATTTTGTTTCCAAAAATTTAACAAATTAAAATTAACCTGTTCTTGCCTTGATAAATCAGAATAATGATCAGTATTTGCATATACACCAATCTCATTAAAAGAGGAAAAAGTATACGAACCTCCCGAATTAGAAGTACCTTCACCTGGTAGTTGTCTTGCTACTAGATGTTCAAAGCCTTGAAGGTATGGCGCATAATACCTCTCAGTAGTGGATGATGATGTAGCTCGCCCGCGCATGTCAGCAGAATTACGATAGAGGTTGAACAAGTCCTCAAACCTCTTGCTCACTTTTGCTGTGAGCAAGGTTGTGTCATCTGCTGTGTAGCACATTAATTTCGATATCTCTTGTATCGAGGCATTCACGCCATGCAACTTTAACCTAGGATCTAAACAAGTAGCCACAGTAAAAATAGTAGGCAGTTTACTCCAATATTTATTGAACTTTGCATCCATCACTTGTACTATTTCCTTAAATGGTCCTATATATCTCCATTTTGTTAACATTGTAGCCATCTTCAGAATTTCTATTAAAGCGAGAGGAGAGGTGGGATAGTACGTACCAGACAATAAATTGGTAGACGTGTAGAATACCTCCAAAAATTCAGCTAGGTATGTGGCCATCTGCCATTCCTCTTGAGTTGGCAAGCCGGCTGGGAACTAGGTTAGTAGAAAATGCGTATAGACTTCTCGGTATGCCAGAATGTGTAAAAGCATGTGGTATGTAGAGTTCTACCTGTGGACCACATCTGTAACTGCTCTCCTGCGAGGCATATTATATTGAACACACAACGTTTTAAATTGTTGTGTTCTCGGACTCGAGCTATTAACATACGCTGTCATCCCCTCATTTTGAGAAGAATATCTCCTGCAGCAGCTAAACCATCTTGAACAATTAAATTAATAATGTGACAAACACAGCGAACATGAAATAATTCACCATGGAGTACAGGTTGAAGCGTCTCCTTTAAAGCTGCAACAGCAACTTTATTGTTAGAAGCATTATCAAAACTAACTCTCATAATCTTATCCTTAATTTTAAATGTGGTGCATGCTTTTAATATAAGAGTAGCAATGTTCATTCCATCGTGCGGAAAAGGGAAGTGCTCGAAAGCGATGATTCTCTTGTGCATAACCCAATCTGCATCAATCCAATGAGCGGTCACACAAGAATAACTAACAAAAGTATAAGGAGATTGCCAAATATCAGAAGTAAGACTAACTTTACCGTCAAATTTATCGAAATAATCGATAAGGCGTGCTTTGGCAGCATTGTACTGTCGGAGTGCATCGGAGCTAGTTGTGTTTCTATGAACCTTTTTGTACAAAGGTTGAACGTATGTGTTCATATATCTAGAGTGCTTAGGATTATCGGCAAAAGAAAAGGCTTGTTCATCGTGAATAACAAATTCAGCGAGACCGTCTCTTTGCTCTCGCTGATTATAAACAAATAACTTACCGTCAAAAGATAACTGCGTTTGGGTAGGTTCGACGTGGCCTTGTCGAGGTGCATACTGAGGGTAATGCCTGTTAAGATGTCCATTACCACTACCAGACGAAAATAATTTAAGACAGTACTTATATCGAGCTTTTCGGATACCGTCCACCGTAACTACGTCGAAATGATTCCAACACTCGGCTTTCTTTTTTTTCCCCCTTTGGACGTCTGGCACGTTACCGGAGGCATTGCTCGGCCCTTCTTCATCATGACCAGGCATAGGGTTGAGATTAGGCCACGGAGTAGTAGCTTCGCCAACCGAGCTGCGTCCTTGACTATAATGCGGGGGGTCTTCATCAGGCGTGTATTCAAAATCTGGAATGTTTTGATTGAACTCCCAATTGGCTTGGGTATCTATCATATAGCCTGTACTCATTCGTCCAGGAACGAATGGTTGTGCTGGTGCTTGGACTGGTGTTTGTGATGGCCGTGGCGCTGGCGCTTGTGCTGGTGGTGGTGCTTGCGATGATGATGATGTTTTTCGTGATGACGATGCACGCCTCATTTTCTTCAATAATCCAGCCATATTTCACGCTAAACTTTGTAAGAGTAACTAAATACACAAGTATAAGAGTAGTAATAAGAAATAACAATTAAAAGAATGAACAAGTAACAAATATTAGAGAGTTAGTAATTAAAAAGAATTTAGCAAGACTAGTAATTAATAAACAAGAATACTAATTAGTAAATACTAGTAGTAATTAGCAAGAGTAGTAATTGGAGAGGAAAATAGTAGCAAAGCTTATTGTGAGAGTAAGAAGAGAGTAAGAAGATTGGTGTGAAAAATTAGAGAGAAATGGTGTGAATTTATAGATTTTAGAAACTTTACAAAAGACCAAAATACCCCTACAAACTATCCGTTTATAGTTGTTGGGGAGGGTAAGAGTGTAAAGGAGTTGAAAAATATAGGTTAGACTAAAATACCCCCCAAACTAGCCGTTATATAGCTGTTGGGGGGGTAAAAGTGGAAGTTTGGAAAAGGGGTGGAAGAAAGGGGGGGAAAAGCAAAAGATTCAAAAAAGTGGGGCCAAACCCGGGCCGCAGACCGGGCCAAATAACCGGGCCGCAGAGCGGGCCAAGCCCGGGCCAAACCGGGCCGGGCCGTTTTTCCAGATTTTGAAGGCCTGGTCCAGGCCCAGGCCCTCTGCACGCGGGCCTCTACTGTTCATCGACGGGGCCGGGCCAGGCCGGGCCAGAACCGGGCCGGGTCGGGCCAGCCCGCGAGCCACCCGGCCCGTTTGACAACTCTAGCGCAAGGCACAAGGCGCGCACCTTTTCGAAGCAAGGCACAATATTAAAATATATAAAAATAAAAAAATAAAAGTGCATTAAATAAAAAAAATTAAGTAAAAAAAATTAATTCATGACAATTAACAAACTTCTAAACTTTAGAGAAAGTTTCAAATACCAACATCTAATTTAACAAGCTTCCAACAATAAAAATAAATTTTGCTTTTAAAAATAAGATCGATCTCAATGGGAATGGGCATAATATAGGGACTAAAAATTCAAATATGTTCTCAAGACTGAGCTTTGGCCTTATGAACAATATAAAGTGAAGCTAACAAATCAGTTAGGTCTCCTAATTTAGCCATGTGTGCTCTGTCTTCAACAGCTTTCACATAAAGGTTAACGTAGTTGGTGAGCAATTAGCGATAAAAAGTGTTTTATCGCTAACAAATTAGTTAGATTTTATATTTTAGTCTTAAAAAAAGTGTTTTGACTTGGTAAAGACAAAAAGGGTAAAAATACTAAAAGAGAAATCAACAGTCCACGTGAAGACAAGAAGCCAAATCGAACGGTTACACATCGTGCGCCTAGCTTTGCGCCTCCCGCCCCGCTATGCGCCTAGCGCCTGAGCGCCTGGGCGCACAAGGCGCGCGCCTTATTGAAGGCGCTGCGCCTAGGCCTAGGCGAGGCGCGCTTTGTGCGCCTAGCTGCACCTTGCGCCTAGGTGCGCCTTTTATAACACTGACCTTAACTGCCACATATGTTGAATGTATAGACAAGTGCATATCTATTTATCTGCTGAACATATGCTTGTGTATGTCATCCATGTAATTCAATCTATATACATGTTCAAGCATTATGCTTAATTTGAACTTAGATGAGGTATTTGCGGCAGAGTGCGCTCTATATCTGCTCATGATGGCTTACGACCTTCACATGTCCGGAGTTATGTATTAGTTTGATGGCTACGTTATTACCTAATGTTAGAATTGTTGCAAGAAATAGGGAAAAATAACTCCAAAAATATAATGTAAAACAGCTGGCTGAGACGCGGACTAGGTCGCTCTCTTAAGATGATTTGCGCCCCTTCGGAGAATTACCATCGGTGCAGCAAGGTTATCGATGCGTCGCCTTAGAGATACAACAACCCAGCTTTTACTGTTACTTCACTCGTAATTCTGTACAAACGAATGAAGCAGAAACACTACAAGAAAGTAGACCTTTAGCGACCGCACATAACGGTCGCTAAAGGTCTATCTGCGATCGCTAAACGGTTTTAGCGACTACAGATGAGTGGTCGCTAAATCGGTCGCTATAGACCAGGTCGCTAAATTTTAGCGACCGCTTTTACAAATCGGTCGCTAAATTTAGCGACCGCATTGACTATATTTAGCGACCGTTTTGGGCGGTCGCTAAATATTTTTTTTAATTAAAAATATATTTTTTTTTATTATTTTTTATTTAAATATTATTATATTTTGCGATTGATTTAGCGACCGCCCTTTGCGGTTGCTAATAATTTTTAATATTTTTTTTTTAAATTTTTTTATTTAATTTTATTTTTTTTATCAAAATCAGGTTGAGCAACCGCAAACAAAATAAGGTTTAGCGACCGCAATGTGGGGTCGCTAAATTTGATTTTGCAAAAAAAAAATTCAAAGAATAAATAACATGTCCATGAATAAAAAAGTGCATTTTGAACAAAAAATATATATAATTTTTAATGCTGCTTCTACAATTTATAGTAATAACATCGAGAAAATCCTACAAACATCCAGGACATTTGATTCGAAATACAAACCATCAAGCAGTCACATGTTTCATACAAAAACCAATGTTAAAGTCATCTATCACAAATTTAAATACATCTTTATAAGGTTTAAAAACTATAGCTAATACATTCAGGAGTCTATTAATCTTGCACTTCCACTTTAGCAATTGTCATCAACTTTGCCCTGCGGATGTACATATTAAGTACCTAAAACAGAGAAAAAAACTAACATTAAAACAAAGAAAGAAGATTATAGCAAAATGAATAGCAAAACAAACAAAAAGAATTGACAGTAAAACAAAGAAAAAGATGACACTTAGAAGGCAGCGTATAGCAAAACAAACAGAACGAATTGGACAACCTTTTTCAGAAAGAATCAGCCCTATCTTAGCTGCATTTTTCACGTCATTTAACCAAAATATATAAGGGTACTAACTTAGCACATAGCACGTTAACCGTCTACTTTTCCTGGACAGGGTTTGCCTAACTTAGCAAGGAGAAAAACAGATCTTTTTCATCTCCGTTCTGCGTGTACTGTGCATGAGTTTATATCCATGGTGCTTATGTTACCCAATTTAAACTCAGGAACAATAACATAGCTCTACATTTTGACATGAGAGCGAGACAGACTTCCTCATGCAATCAAACATTCAACATGATTATAGAACTATATCAGAAGGCATTATGCACTAACTCCTTCGGTATTCTAAGGAATATATTTATTTAAGTAGAAAGGCATAACTGAGTGTTATTGAACATTACACTAACATAATATACACTAACTCCTTCGGTATTCTAAGGAATATATTTATTTAATTTCAAATTAATTCCAAAGCAATTAATCAACTCAAAATGCCTAAACATATAGTTATACAATGAATCATCACTCCTTAATGATACAACAATCACCATCAGCAACAACATCATTCTCAGATCTCAAAATTACCTATTGAAGGACTTAAAGTGGAAGCTTGTGGCATCATGTCTTTGATAAATCCAAGAAGTATTCCATCCTGCCACAAACAACTAAGCACCATGACAAATTCAGCCAGCCACGAATACCGTGGTGCGGGTCTACTTATTATCTAACTGAAAACTATCAAATTAAACAAAATCGTGTAAACAAATGGCATATATAATTTTAATACATAAAGAGCACATAATCTATTGAATCAATAACTCGTACAGTCACAAAACTTTTAGGTTTACGAGAAAAAGAATAAACTACTGTAGACCAAACATCACGCATTCATGGAAGATTAATTGCTACTGATCACAAGAAAGGAGTGGTAACAGGTCACAAGAAACAGCTGGAAACAGAAAAACAAAACTAGCTAACTGAATTAAAAGGACCAACTTCACAGGCAAAGTTCTTGCTCCACAAGAAAAACTCTTATGTATCACTAGAAAGGAATGTAGATTAAAGTGAACTTGCTGCTCTTATGTTACCACCACTGCAGAGTATGCCACATTATGACCAAAAGTCTTAAAACACTTGAAGAATTGTGACAATCTCAAAGCAATGTTCACAACTACCAATGTAGAACTTGGCCACAATCTACTGGGCATTTTCAAGAAATTTGTATCAGCAAAACCCGTTTGACCTAATTGACCAAAACAGCCTAATGAAGTCTTAGTTCAACAGAGAAAGGCAAACAGTAAAGTGAAGATTTTAACCTCAAAAACTTGTCAATGGCTATGAATGGTGGGTCAAACTCTGATGGGATTGATGAATTCAGCATCAGAAACTGCCGATTCCTCTAGTTGGCTAAAGTCTTCATCTTCCACCGGTGCTAGCAAGTTGAGATCTATTAAAATACTTTCACATGGAATAAACCACAGATCACATGGAAGATTATGCATACAATAGATTAGGTAGCTAGGAATCCAACACGCATTCATCTTTGAGTTTTGCGCATAAAACATAACAAGCAACTACAGCATACTTGGAGCGCACAAAAAAATCAAGAACCAAATCGAATCTACTTCAGAAATTGACAAATTAAGATCAAGGGCCCTTTTGACCTGGAACCCTAACTTCTATAAAATTGACAGTAAATCTAAGTATCGCAAAATAAAGCACAAACAGATTCAGATCAACAAAGCGTAACCTAACATCGATGTAGTAAAAATTGAATCTATCGGACTAGAAGTTACCTTTGGGGTCCTAGACTGAACCAGGTAAGATGAGAGAAACAAAAGAGAGAGAGAAAGAGCTGGGCTTGCCGGCGGGTTCGCGGCGAGGTGGCTTGCCGGCAGGGAAGGGTTCGGGGGGATTAGACTTGTCGGCGGGGAAGGGTTCGCGTCGGGGAAATGGTCTTTGGCGGCAGTGCATGGTGGTTGGGAGAGACAGAGGCGGCGCACAGTTCGTGTAAGGAGAGAGAGAGAGAGAAAGAGAGAGAGAGATTAGGGCTGTTTTTATACTTTCGATTTAGCGACCGCTAAAGTGGTCGCTAAAGGCAGTCTCTAAATTACACGCCACTTTTTTGGTTGACCTCGCCACATTTTGACCGCCATTAGCGACCGCTAGTAAGAGCAGTCGCTAAAGCGGTCGCTAAACTGCGATTTAACGACAGCTTTTTTGAACGGTCGCTAAAGGCCCTGTTTCTTGTAGTGAAACTTCACTCGATACCTTACCAAAATGCTCACAAGCCTAAGTGTATAAAAATAAAAAAAAGAGCTAAAGAGAAAGCTTGAGTTGTGTATTGAAAAGTGAGGAAGAGGTTTCCTTTAATAGGTAAAGAAAAAGAGCTGTTGGAAATTGGCAACAACTATATTTTGCAGTATAAATAGTCATGCTATATTCCAATATGAGTTATGGGGAGAGACCATAATGCTGCCACCCTTGCATTCGTATCTCCCCCCACTTGTCCTTCCCCCCATGCGCGTGCGAGTCTTAGACTCAAGCACATCTTACAAAAAGGTCAATGAGTGTCATCTTATATATTTCTTAAAATTATTCACAATGGCCAATGTGGGACAAATACGTTCCAAAAGTTTAAGTATATAAGAAAACATTTCCTTACCATTTTCAAGTAACGAGGGACTAAAACACTTATGATTTTACTCAAAATTTTATTGTTTTTTTTTTTCAAAACCATTCTTAAAAAGAAAAGCGATTTTTTTTGTTAAAATATTCCAACACCTAATGCTCCATAAAATGTTGGCTGTTGGCACACTTTCCTCGAGTCGTACAAGCTTGCTTTCTGTATTTGTGTCATATAGGTTATGGCTAGCAGTTTGTACCCCAAAAAAGAAAAAAGAAAAAGATGAGGCAATTTGCTTGAGGTTCGCGAGGAAGTGACTATCACAACCCAATCAGATGTCAAACAATTTTCATTGTTCCTAACGTTGTAGAGATCTTTGGGATCTAACTGAGAAAAGAGGAACATCAGTTTGCTTCGGACAACTTTTTGTCTTGCTAGGTATGAAACACAATAATTGTCTAATGACCTTGGACACATACACTTCCTTCCTATGGACAATCCGAGGTCCCAACAAATTGTCTTGCTATAAAATTGTCTATTCTTGAAAGCGGCGGGTGGTTGTTAGTATTTTGATTTCGTCAACGTGAAAGCTTGTCCCTCTTCTATGCAAAGCTAGAAGTTCAAGATGTACATATGGACCTGCTCACCAGTTCTAAATCTCAAAGCAATAAATTTACAATCAACGGGATAAACCATCAGATTTGAATGACTTCCGGGAGGAGGCCGAGAAAGAGTGAAATACAGCTAAGAGGCACGCCTCGATCCTTGTTATTTCAAAACAACTTATCACAAAGCTATTTTAAATACCCTTTTAGACATTCTAAATAATAGGAACATTTTGCAATGTTGACAATTCAATTCTCCATTACTCTGGAATTTTGTGGGTCCCAGAATTCTTGTTGCATACCAATTGCTAGATTTATTTATTTTCTATCCGAGTGTTGTACTTGCTGCTATTCTTCAGTGCTTGTTACTCTCGGAACATGCCAAATGTATTGTTACTGAGTTGTTTATTATTTTTGTTTCGTGCACCTGACGGATACGCTCAATCTAAAAATGTTACTTTTAGACGTTCTGCATGATAGCATAATGTAACGTTTTCAAGATTCAAGGTTATCTTTAAGGTTATGTTTTGTTCCTGTATGTTCTTTGTTCATTCACTATCTACTGGAAACATAATTGTACTAGAAAAATGTTTTCTTTGAGAAAATATGCATATTCTTAAGTAGGCTTGTTATGTGAGTGTTCGTTCTACCAGTGCTTTAATAACCTCCATTGCCTTGGATAATGGAAGGTCCAAATACGTTGTCTTATGGTCAGTATATTAGCTTAGTTTAAGAAATCTGAAAAGCTACGTAATTCTTTACAGAGCTATTGTTCGAGATTTGTGCATGGAGCTGCTCACTAGTGTTACATTGTAGAATCATCACTAACGCAATCCATTGATAATGGAATGGGAGGCAGAGAAAGGCTAGATAGAGGTGAGAGACACATTCTACTGGATCCTTGTTAATTTTGTCAAATATGCCTCATCTCAATATGTTTATTAGCAGGCTTCAGATCCATATTCCTTCTTAGTGGAGCATCTGCTAGAATTATCTTCATCTCATTAAATTGACGAAGGGAAGAAATTTCAATGTCTTATTTTTGGCGATAGATATATGATTTAGCAAATGGTGGTTAGGTTTTAAAAGGCTGGCATAATATTTTGGTCAACTGGGATCATCACTCTGTGGTGAAGATTTTACACATAGGGGGCAGTGATGATTCCTATCATTTACCATGTAATTACATCTTTGAGACCATTGAATATTTTCTCTTTGGAATGTAAATTAGGGATGGCAATCCAACCCGCAACCGGCGGATCCCCGCTCCGCCCCGGTCCGATAGGAGCGGGTCATTTTGACTTTGACCGGATCACGGGGCGGGTATGGTTTTTTTTTAAAAAATCCGCAGCGGGTTAGGGTCGGGTGTGGTATTTTATCTGGCCCGCCCCGGTATCCGACCCGCACCCGCCCCGCTATTTTAACCATTACCTTGATTTAATCCTAGCCGTCTATCCTACCTATATATAAATCATATAAACCCTAAAAGTTCCACCTTCTCTCACTCAGTCCCTCACTCCCTCTGCCGACTGCCAAAACCATTTTCATTTCATGTTCCTTAGTTCACCTCTCCCCGTTTCAAGACTTCCACTCTCTGCCTTATTCCCGATCACACCGTCGGCCGCCAGCTTCTTCCCGTTCTCTTTGCGAATCTGCCGATTTATCCCGCCGGTCGTCGCTGCCTCCTCCTCCTCTCCCTCTCCCCCGCACAGATCCTTGTTAGAATGTAGTTAACCTGCCGATTCCACCGATGAGCGAATCAGCCAGGAACCTGGACGAGAGCGTAATTAGCGCTTCGTTAGTGGCGTCTCACAGGCAATATCGGGGACGACTTAAGACGTTGGACTAGTTGTTGCATTTTTGGTTTTTTATGGGCTATAGTTGCTGTTTGAGAGGGGAGGCATGTGAAGTACCTGTGGGCGTAGGGACGGCGTCGCGTTGCGTGGCTTGCCGCGCCTGTGCTTCGTGTGAACGTGAATTGAGAAGTGACCGGAATTAGGGCTAGAGAAAGGATTAGGGTCAGGGTGGCGTGGTAAATGGATGGTGCATTGCGAAGGGTTTTGGTCTTTGGATGAGAGAAATTCTCACAATTCGAAGAACTGTGGGTAGCTTCAAGTGAATTGCAGGGGCGGGGCGGAGCGGGTGCGGGTTTTCTGCATTTGCTTAGGATCGGTCTTGGTATTCCACTTAGATGACCCGGTGTCGAGGCGGGGCGGGGCGGGGCAAGGTTCTAGGGCTACCGGGGCGGGTTCGGATTTTATAAGATCCGCATCCGACCCACCCCATTGCCATCCCTAATGTAAATTTAATAAATAACTGAACCCTACTATGCTATATAGCTCTCAGTCTCAGTGAAATCATAACTGATATGGGTAAAAAATACCCACCAATAAGAAGGTTGCACTTGTCTCCACCCCGTGGCACTAAAACTGGTCCTCGATTCTTGGAGAAGTGGGAATGGCACTTGCCCACCTTTCCATTATCCCACTATCTCATTTATAAGCAATAACTGTCCATTAAGTCCTGGTAACCTCCCACTTATTAGAGTAACTCCCCATTAATGAAAGCTAACCGACCTTTCATACATTCTTATAAAATAGAAGTGGGAAAAGGAGAAGAAGGCAAGTTCTGAATATCTAATATTTTCAGATACTACTTTCTCAAAATTTTTTACTGACTTAAGCATCATAGACTCCCCGCTGGAGCCCCTCTGAGGTCCCGGCGCGTCACCGTTTGCTCGTGTTGTGCTTTGCAGGTCTGCTCGCGTGCTCGTTTGATCCCAACCGACGTTCGTCTAGTCACGGTCAATTTTTGGCCACAACAATAACGTTCCATAAACAATTCAAAGCTCCAATGACCCTCATCTAAAATGAACTGTCATCTATATTCTGGTATAACCCTATCAGAAGGGCAATAACGGACAATTTGTTGAATCATCTGGATAACCCTCATATTAGAATCCCAAGTTGATAGTATACTTGGGGATGAGTTAGAGGATTTGTGAGGTGTTGGAGTGCCCACCACTATTTGTGTAGTAAGACCCCTACGTGGGTTGGTACAGTTAGCCTATTCCATAAAAAAATGAAGTTTAAGTTTTAATAGAAGTTTCATTATAAAACTTCATATTTTGGAGCATGTTGAGTTAATGTTATCGTTAGAAGCTATGAAATTTGTAGCAGATAGCATGTGATGTGTTGTGATGTGGCAGCCTATAGCCATGCGATTAATCAAAGCCTTTTCTCAGAAAACCCACCACCACATGCTTTTTTTTTTTACCAGCGGAAGAACTCCCACCGGTGTTTACTTTGATCCAGCCCTCCAGGCGATAACACCATTAGATATTCCTAGGTCCACCCCAAAATCGCCTGGATTTATGACATTCACTACTATGATTGTAAAATTGGAATCATTTGCATGCTTAAGTGGTAGTCTCCCCCCCCCCCCCCCCCTGTGGCCGGCGTACGAAAAGAGAAGCTTAAACTGTCCACTTGGAGCAAACAGACAATAGGGATGAAAAACAAATAAATTACTACTTCAGGCAAATAAAATGAGTAGAAAAGATAGTAAATCTCTGATTAGTGTGTGATCAACTATATATTGGGCCAGGGGCGGAGCCATTGTTGTACGAGGGGGGGCTAATGTACCCCCTCAGATTTTGAATATATATATAGTTTATTTCCATAATTTTCACACTTTCTTTGGCTCTCTCTCTCTAATCTGACTCTCTCTTCTCACCGAGACACCGACCGACTAAGCTGCTCACGGCGCGGCCGGTGCCTCACTCCGGCAGCCACGAACCCACAACGACACCGCGACGGCACATGGACAAACCCACGACTGACAAGTGACGACACGATTTGGGCTATCTCGTTTTCTAGATCTACGCCGACGACCCAGGATCTGGATCCAAGTCTACGACGACCCAGGATCTACGCCGACGGTGAGTTCGGTCTTCACTCCTACTCTCCAAGTCTCCAACAGTCCACCGGCGGCCAAGAACTTCGGCGGGCGGCGAGTCGTTGACAAGTATGTTCCTACTTCCAAACTTTAATTTCACCTTTCATTGGTTGCCATCTCTATAAAATTTGTTTGTTATCTTTTTAGTATCATAGCTGAAATTAGGAATGGATTATGGATAATCTTGAGCATTGAATTGAATCAATTGATTATGGATAATATTGAGCATTGATTATGGTTAATGTTGAGCATTGATTGTGGTTAATGTTTAGCATTGATTATGAATAATTTTGCGCATTGATTATGGTTAATGTTTAGCATTGATTATGGATAATCTTGAGAATTGAATCAATTGATTATGGATAATGTTGAGCATTGATTATGGTTAATGTTTAGCATTGATTATGGATAATCTTACGCATTGATTATGGTTAATGTTTAGCATTGATTATGGATAATCTTGCGCATTGATATGGTTAATGTTTAGCATTGATTATGGATAATCTTGAGAATTGAATCAATTGATTATGGATAATGTTGAGCATTGATTATGGTTAATGTTTAGCATTGATTATGGATAATCTTGCGCATTGATTATGGTTAATGTTTAGCATTGATTATGGATAATCTTGAGATATTGATTATGGTTAATGTTTAGCATTGATTATGGATAATCTTGATATATTGAGATATTGATTATGGTTAATGTTTAGCATTGATTATGGATAATCTTGAGATATCGATTATGGTTAATGTTTAGCATTGAGATATTGAGATTGATGGAGGATGGGACCCAATTGGATTGAGATATCGAATGTGTGATTTAGTTGAATGGTGGGTTGAAATTAGGTTAACGCAATAATGAAACATGACTGAAAAAGTAAAAGAATAAAATATTTTTGATTAATTAGGTTATGTGATTGATAATTGATTGATTGATATTGAAAATAAAATGTGTTTTATTTTCAGAATGGATAAGTACTATAAAAAGAAACCAAAGTTTGAAGAAGTGCAGCCTAATAAGAATGAGCGTATAAATGAAGATATTATTCAACAGTCTCTAATTGCAACAGTAAGGGACAAGGCTCCCATTGTGCACCGTGATGTTCATTTCGGGCATTCAAGCAGAATTAGCGATGAGTTCAACTTTGACGAGCTTATTCCGGATCCTGGGTTGCGTCCAAATATTTGGGATTATGGTCCTAATGTTCGAGATAAAGTTCGACGAGCGTATTGGTCGAAAGGTCCTTGCCAAACTCGTCACCACAATTTTCCATTTACACAATTCAGAACTCAGTCTCGTCGATTTGTTTCTTCTTGGTTTGACATTTATTCAAGTTGGTTGGAGTATAGTGTAGCAAACGATGAAGCATTTTGTTTGTGTTGCTACTTGTTCGGAAGTGTTCATGGGGAGCAAGGGGGTGGTGGTGCTTTTGTTAAGCATGGTTTTAAAGATTGGAGAAAGAGGGATAAATTCCAAAAACATGTTGGAGAAGTTGGTAGTGCACACAACCTTGCTTTAACTAAGTGTTTGATAATCCTAAGTAGAGTATTGAAGTAGTTTTGTCCAAGCAAACAGATGAAAGTAATGTTCAATACCGTATTCGCTTGACTGCATCAATTGATGTCATTCGGTTCCTCTTACGTCAATGCTTGTCTTTCCGTGGGCACATAGAATCTAATGAGTCTGAAAATCAGGAAAATTTTCTAGAACATTTAGGGTTTCTTGCTGATCACAATGAAAACGTGAAAAAAGTCACATTGTCAAACGCTCCTCAGAATCTGAAATTGACTTCACCACAAGTTCAGAAAGAAATTGTTAGTGCCATTGCCGGAGAAATACGAGATGCAATTGTTGGAGACATGAAATCTGAATTATTTTCCATTTTAGTTGACGAGTGTCGTGATATTTCAGTCAAAGAACAAATGGGAGTTGTCTTCAGATATGTGGACAAAAGAGGACGTGTGATTGAACGTTTTCTTGGTATAGTCCATGTTGCTAGTACCACTGCCTTATCATTGAAAGACGCGATTGACAGTTTATTTGCAATGCATGAATTGAGCATTTCAAGGGTTCGTGGACAAGGCTATGATGGAGCAAGCAATATGTAAGGTGAATTCAATGGTCTTAAAACTTTAATTCAGAGGGAGAATGAAAGTGCTTATTATATTCATTGCTTTGTTCATCAACTTCAACTCACTCTTGTAGCCGTTGCCAAAAAAAAAATGCTCAGATTTCATTGCTCTTTAATTTGGTTGCTAAGGTAGTAAACACCGTGGGAATTTCACGCAAACGAAGAGATGCTATTCGAGAAAGTGAAGCCATTAGTCTTGCTCATGCCCTTGAGAGTGGTGATATCGTCAGTGGTCGAGGTTTAAATCAAGAAACTAGCATCAAAAGAGCAAGAGAGACCCGTTGGGGGTCACATTACGGTGCATTATTCAATTTGAGTCATATGTTTGCTTCAGTCATAGTCGTGCTTAATAAGGTTGTTGAGGATGCTACAGATTATGATCAGAGAGGTGAAGCATTGATTCTTTTGAATACAATGCCAACTTATGATTTTGTCTTCAACATGCATATGATGATAACTATTTTGGGGTTGACGAATGAACTTTCACAAGCATTACAAAAGAAAGATCAAAACATTATGAATGCGATGAAGTTGGTAAAAATAACAAAGCAACGATTGCAAAGCTTAAGAGATAATAGGTTGGAAGACTTGCTGGAAGAGGTCTCACAATTTTTTGTAAAACATGATATTAACCTATTGGACATGAGTGCGAGGTTTGTAGCCCTAGGGAGGCGAAGACGTAATGCTGAAGAAGGAACAAATTATTACCACTATCATGTTGATAATTTTTTAATGGTTTGTTGATTTGCAAATCAGTGAATTTAATAATCGTTTCAGTGAGGTAACCACGGAGTTGCTTATTTGTATGGCATGTCTCGATCCAAGTGATGATTTTTCCGATAATAAGAAGAATTTGATAGGTCTTGCACAGTTTTATCCATATGACTTTTTTTCGATAGAGCTTAAGGTACTTGAAAGTCAGCTCGAGACTTATATTATGGATGTGCGCTCATGTGAAGAACTTTATGAAGTCAAGGGGATTGGTGAACTTGCTATAAAGTTGGTTGAGTTGAAAAAAGGATGTGATATATCATTTGGTGTACTTGCTTTTGAAATTGGTCTTACTTTTTTCTGTTGCAACTGCTACTGTAGAAAGGACTTTCTCTGCAATGAAGATAATAAAGACTCGACTTCGAAATCGCATGAGAGATGTGATAGTTTGGTTTCTTATATTGAGAAGAATGTCTTCAAAACTATTGGGAATGTGGCTATTATCAAGCGTTACTAATCTTCGGCGCCTCATCGAATAGTTATTTAGTACTTTCGTTTGTAAACTCTGAAATATTTATTTTGTATTTGCTTTTGTTGTACTGTAAAGAGTCTTTAGTAGCTCTCATGAAATTAAGTAAGACTTTTTGGATGTTTTTTCGTATTTTTTTTGTGTATTGTCGAAAAATGCACTTTTTTTGTTGTTGCTATTTTACTAATAATTTTCTTTTAATTTCAATATATATTTAGCACTCCCTAGGATGAAATCCTGGCTCCGCCCCTGTATTGGGCCATATTTAGGTCTAACATCAATGGTAAAAAGGTTCTTTCTTAGAAAGTACTTTTACACAATTTTTTTCTTTCCATAGTATACTTTTTGATCCAACGCCCATTCTAGCAACCACTTCTGAAGTTTTCAGTCCAAACATCCCTAATGTGTTCAAATTTTACATATTCCCCATCTTCATCTCGATTATTTAGTGAATGGATTAGTTGATCCGGCATATCACTGAGGTGATGCAATCTAAGATATGGTTAGATGCCTAATGGAAACTTATCCACCAATTTGCAATTCCGAAGGTACATTTTATCATGAAAAGGCATTGCACTCTACTCCAGAACTAGCTATCTTAAGCCTTCCCATTTAGTAAGCATACTGTCTTCAACCTTCGAAATCCTACAGCCTTGAAACGCAATCCTTCCCCTTCATAAGCTTGCACGAGGTGAAGTTCTTTCAGGCAAGGTAATCCTTGAAGGAATTGCAAAGGATCATCTTCTACTAACTGGCTCCATCTTAACACTAATTTCACAAGGCTCTTAAGAGAACTTACCCATGGAGGTACATGCTCTAACGGCCCAGCTAAATATAAACGCTGAAGATATTTTGGAGCTGAAGACAAAGGAAAGTTCAAATCAAGAATCTCATCTGGTTATATTGAGGTAATGCTTAATGACCAGGTTAGTTAGCTTGTTGATAGACGAGCATAGAGCCGTCACTTGACCTCTTCTCACCCTTAAAATGTTTAACTTTTCAAGTGGGTCAACTGCCCCTGCTTTTTCACCATTATATCACTTGTGCCACCACTGATTTGATCTCCCTCTATATATGATAGCATTTGTAGACAGCGGAAACTGTTAGAAATTCAAACCCTTAGTCATGAAGGATTTGTTAACCCTACGGTTATTTAACCTAGGATTATATTTGATTTTGATGATAACTAACATTGATGATTATGCTGTCTAAACATGCATTGAGTTGATGAAGCTATAGGAACAATCTCATACTCATGCAAACGGATTATTAGACGAGCAACACGGTCAAAGACTCTCAACGGAACGCATCAAAGAGGAAATTCGGCGATTAAAGTTTTCATGCTTTTATTTCCGTCTTTGTAAACTAGACATAGAGAGATGATCGTTACGATGACTGTATACCTAGAACTTGCCCATAGGTTTCCCTTGCATGCATAAAAAGTTTTTCATGCTTTAAAAATAGGAAACTGCATTTTCAGGGATGCAGTCGACTGCATTGGGATGCAGTCGACTGCATGTTGGGCAGTAGGGTATTACAGTCGACTGCATTGAATACAGTCGACTGCATTGAATGCAGTTGACTGCAATACTTCCAGTAGCCCATTACAGTCGACTGCATTGCATTGCAGTCGACTGCAAGTTGGAAATTTGAATTTCCAACGGCTACTTTTTGGGTTACAGTCGACTGCAATGGGCATTGCAGTCGACTGCATTTACCGTTTGGCGCATTTTATGCCCTACCTAATCCCAAACGGTCATATTAATTCCCAGCTCTATAAATACTCATCTTGGGCATTGTTTTCATTCATCAATTGCATTCAAAGCTCTCCTATCTTTCATATTCTCAAATATCAAAGCAATTGTTCAAATCTCTCTTGTTTTCATTGATTTCTCATCCTTTTCAAGAGAGCATTTATTGTGAGCTTACATTAGAGAGAGATACACTTTCATAAGTCATCATACACTCATCTCTCTTGTTCTAGTACTTCAACTTGTACTCATCTACTTCTTAAGAGTGAAATCTTGTACACATTTCTTCATTGAAAGGTTCTTGTATCAAAGCTTGGGGTTGTCAAGCTTTGGAGCTTTGGGTTTGTCAAAGCTTGTTCTTGATGTGGGCATAGCATCAAGGGACTGTAAGAGGTTCGATCTTGACCCGTAAGGAAGATCATACTAGTGGATTCTAGGGCCTTTCAAGGGACTTCCTTGAAGGGGTGGACGTAGGCTTGTGGGTATATCAAGCCGAACCATTTATTTCTCCTTGTCAAGTATCTCTAAACCCTTCTCTCTTTACATTATTGTTTTACATATTGTGTTGAGATTGGTTGTTTGTTTACTTGAGTTTTTGAGATTGAGGTTTGTTGGTTGTTTTATTTTAAAGTAGTCTTAAAACCCTATTCACCCCCCTCTAGGGTTATTTTATTGGTTTCAATTGGTATCAGAGCCTCGGCTCTTGTTATATTGGGTAACGCCAAGAGAGTTAATCGATCATGGCTTATGTTGGGGGTATGGAGGGTAGTTCTACCACTAGGCCTCCATTGTTTAATGGGACCAACTATAGTGTGTGGAAAGTTAAGATGAAAATCTACTTAGAATCTCAAGAGTATGAGATGTGGGATATTGTTGAGAATGGCCCATTCGTTCCGATAAAAGTGGTTGACAAGGTTGAAGAATCTAAATCAAAATCGGAGTATAGTGATCATGACAAGAAGATGATTTGTATGAATGCTAGAGCAAAAAATTGTCTTGTATGTGCTTTAGACACTAATGAACTCAATAGAGTCATTATGTGTAATTCCGCTAAGAGTATTTGGGATACTCTTCAAGTCACTCATGAAGGGACTTCTCTTCTTAGAGATTCCAAGATGAATTTATTGTTTAGAGATTATGAGTTATTCCATATGCTTCCAAATGAATCCATTACGGATATGAATACTCGTTTTACTAACATTGTGAACCCTTTGAAGCAATTGGGTAAGGAATTCACTAATGGTGATCTAGTGAGAAAAGTGATTAGGTCCTTACCAAGAGCTTGGGATGCAAAGATCACCCCCATCCAAGAATCAAAGAATCTCAACATCTTTCCTCTTGATGAATTGATGTGCTCACTCATGACGTACGAAATGCAACTCAAGACCTTTGATCAAGAGGACATCAAGAAAAAGCCTACATCAATTGCTCTTAAAGCTTCATCTTCAAACCTTGAGTCAAGTGATGATGATGAAGAATTTAATGAAGAGGATATGTCATTGGTTAAGATTTAGAAGAAATGATGGGAGAAGGCAACAAAATGCTAGCAACGAAGAGGGCTTTGCTATAAATGCCACAAGCGGGGACACATGAAGATGGATTGTCCCATCTACAAAAAGGAGAAGAAGGAAAGAAGAGATGTATGGGAAAAAGCTAAAAGAAGACAATTCTCTAAGAAAGAGAACAAGGAGAAGGAAAGAGCAATGAATGCCGAACACACTTCAACATGGAGTGACTTTGATTCAAGTGATGAAGAGAATGATCAAGCAAATGTGTGCTTCATGGCAAATGATGAGGTAAGCTCTTCTTCCGGTAGTGATAGTGATAATGAAAGTTTTGAAGATGCTTATGATAGCTTATATGAGGAATCCAAGAAAATTTTCAAGAAAAATATTATTTTGTCTAAGAAATTTCTTGAAGCTAATAAGAAAATTGAGAAGTTGATAATGGAAAATGATAAGTTGCATGTCAAGAATGAATGCATGTCTAGCCATTTATATGTAGAGCATGTGAATAACAATTTGGTTGATTTACTTGTTAACACTCCTAGCTCAAAACAAATCTCTTCCAAAACTTTGGCTTTAGAAAAACAAAATAAGGATTTACAAGTTGAGATTTGTGATTTAAGAAAATGTCTTGAAAAATTTGTTGATGGTCAAAACAATTTGGATGTCATGCTTGGACGCCAAAGAATTGGCCTAAACAAAGGCGGTCTTGGATTAGATCCCATGGCCATGCCTCCTAAAGTTTTGCAACAACAAGCTAAGTTGAATATTCTTACAAAACGACCAAAGAACTATTGCACACCTTTTACACATTGTGGTTGGTGCAACAAGAAAGGGCATACGACTAATCATTGTCCTTGTAGAATTGTTTTTGTTAGAGGTAGAAAGAAAATGTGGATTGTGAAAGGTCAAGAATACAAATGCAAGACTAACACCTAAGGACCCAAGAAAATTTGGGTACCAAAAGTCATTACTTGATTTGTGTTTATAGGTATGTCTCAAAGCAAAATCTAGTAGCAAGAAGTGGATTCTTGATAGTGGATGCTCAAGACATATGACTGGAAACATATCTCTCTTCACATCGATTGATCTTAAGGAAGGAGGAAATGTGACCTTTGGTGACAATTCTCAAGGAAGAATCAAAGATAAAGGAACTATTGGTAAGGAACCATATTCAATTGAGAATGTGTTATCTGTTAAAGGATTGAAGCATATCTTGCTTAGTATTAGTCAATTTAGTGATAAAGGTTTTAAAGTTATCTTTGAGGCTTCTCAATGCACTATACTATCCTTGAAGAACAATGAAACTATTTTGGTTGGTAGTAGAGATAATAATGTTTACTCCATTCAATTAAATGATTTAGCTAACCAAGATGTCAAGTGTCTTAGTGCTATTAGTGAAACATCTTGGCTTTGGCAACGAAGACTTGGTCACATGCACATGGAGCACTTGAAAGATATTTCAAGCAAAGAACTTGTAAGGGGTCTCCCGAAGATCAAGTTTGAGAAAGATAAAGTATGTGATGCTTGTCAAATGGGTAAGCAAAAGAAGGTCTCTCACAAACCGAAGAAAATGGTATCTACTTCTAGACCCTTGCAATTACTTCATATGGATTTGTTTGGACCAATTCCAACTACTAGTCTTGGTGGTAAATCATATTGTTTTGTTATTGTTGATGACTTTTCTCGCTATACTTGGACTTTCTTTTTGGCTACCAAAGATGAATCTCTAAGTGTGTTCACTTCATTTGCAAAACGTGTTCAAAATCAAAAAGGTTATTTGATTACAAACATTCGGAGTGATCATGGTAGAGAATTTGAAAATTCAAAAATAGGAGCCCTGTGTGATGACTTTGGGATATCACATAATTTTTCGGCTCCTAGAACTCCTCAACAAAATGGTGTTGCCGAAAGAAAGAATAGGTCTTTGCAAGAAGCGGCAAGAACAATGCTTAACGAATATGGTTTACCTAAATACTTTTGGGCGGAGGCGGTCAATTGTGCATGCTTTGTTCTTAATAGAGTTATCTTGCGAAATTTTTTGTTAAAAACCCCTTATGAGCTTTTTAATGATAAGAAACCTAAGGTGAGCTTTTTTAGAGTCTTTGGTTGCAAATGTTTTGTTTTAAATACCAAGGATCATCTTAGCAAATTTGATTCCAAAACCTTTGAGAGTATTTTTCTTGGTTACTCTAATAATAGTATGGCTTATAGAGTTTATAATAAAAGTACTTTGGTTGTTGAAGAATCCATTAATGTTACTTTTGATGAAACTAATCCTTTTCTTCGGAGGACTAACATTGTTAATGTAGATGACATGGACAATGACTTGAGAACTTTGGACATAAGTGATACACTACAAGGCAACCCCAAAGAAATTGATCTAGGGGAGCAACCATCAAGTTCTCAAGGGGAAAATAAGGAAGCAATCAATGATGCTTCAAACTTGGACGACTCTCAAGAATTACCAAAAGATTGGACTTACAAAAAGGATCATCCAAGCGATCAAATCTTAGGTAATCCTTCGAGTGGGGTAAGAACTCGACGCTCTCTTCAACAACATGTTAATATAGCGTTTCTTTCCCAAATTGAACCAAAGAAATTTTCCGAAGCTCTACATCATGAATCTTGGATGCTTGCTATGCAAGAAGAGCTAGTTCAATTTGAAAGAAATCAAGTTTGGACCCTTGTGCCTAAACCTCAAAACTTTAGGATTATAGGCACAAAATGGATTTTTAGAAACAAACTTGATGAATCCGAAGTCGTGGTTAGAAACAAGGCTAGATTAGTGGCCCAAGGTTATAACTAAGAGGAAGGAATTGATTTTGATGAAACTTATGCACCGGTAGCTAGACCTGAATCTATTAGAATGCTTTTAGCTTTTGCTTGCTATAGAGATTTTAAACTCTTTCAAATGGATGTCAAGAGTGCCTTTCTAAATGGTTATATTTTGGAGGAGGTCTATGTGGCTCAACCTCCCGGCTTTGAACATGAAAATTTTCCAAACCATGTTTTCCGTCTTAGCAAAGCTCTTTATGGTTTAAAACAAGCTCATAGAGCTTGGTATGAAAGGCTAAGTAATTTTTTTTTAGAAAATGGTTTTTCAAGAGGAAAACTTGACACCACTCTTTTTATAAAATCTAAGGGCAATGACTTATCGTTGGTGCAAATTTATGTTGATGATATTATATTTGGTGCTACTAATGGATCCTTGTGCGAAGAGTTTGCTTCTTGTATGAGTAAGGAGTTTGAAATGAGCATGATGGGAGAACTCACCTTCTTCCTTGGATTGCAAATCAAACAAAGCAAGGATGGAATCTTTATCAACCAAGCCAAATACACCAAAGAGCTACTCAAAAGATTTGACATGGAAGCATAAAATACTTTTGACACTCCAATGAGCTCTTCTTTAAAGATTGATAAAGATGAAAAGGGTAAGGATGTTGATACTAAGCGCTATCGAGGTATGATCAGATCACTCCTTTACCTTACCGCAAGTAGACCCGATATAATGTTTAGTGTTTGTTTATGTGCTAGATTTCAAGCTTGTCCTAAGGAATCTCATTTGATTGCCGTCAAGAGAATCCTTAGATATCTTAAGGGCACTCACGATTTAGGGTTATGGTTTCCTAGAAACACTTCATTTTTTGACCTAATTGGTTACTCCGACGCCGACTATGCCGGTTGTAAAACCGAGCGGAAAAGTACTAGTGGAGGTTGCCAATTCCTAGGTCACTCTCTTGTTTCTTGGAGTTCCAAAAAGCAAAATTCGGTTGCACTCTCTACCACCGAAGCCGAATATATGGCGGTTGGTGCTTGTTGTGCACAAATTCTTTGGATGAAACAAACCCTTTTGGACTTTGGACTCAAGTATGATCACATACCTATCTTATGTGATAACACTAGTGCCATTGACTTGACCAAAAATCCCATCCAACATTCACGCACAAAGCACATAGAAATCAAACACCATTTTATTCGTGATCATGTGCAAAAAGGTGATATTGTTCTAGATTTCGTGGACACAAATCACCAATTAGCGGATATCTTCACTAAACCTTTAGATTCGAAGAGGTTTACCGCTCTTAGAAGAGAACTTGGCATGTCTTCACCTATGTGACTAAATGTTATATCTCTTGTGCTAATCATGCAAGTTGCACTTCTCATGCTTGAACATTATTTAATATGCCTAAAGCATGCTTTGGTTGATGTTTCTCTTTTCAAAATTGTTGATTTTGTTGATATTCATTCAATCTCATTTGATTTGCACACACTCATATTTCTAAATCATTTACACTTCCTATTTGTGCTATTTTTGTAAAAGGCGCTTGGTACACCTTTCAATGGTTATTCAAGTACTTATGTGTTTATGATTTTGAATGCCCTTGTTGGCAATATTGATTATCCATGGATGGATACATAAGTTGATCACTTTCACACACACCCTTGACCTTTTTCAATGATGTCAAAAGGGGGAGAAAATATTGTTGATTCATATTTGTGTGGACTTGAGTGGACTTGTTATGAGCATATATTACTTAAGTTAAGGGGAGGCCTACATTGCTTAAGATAGGGGGAGCGTTTTGTCATGATTTCTTCTCATGACTCTTTATGGTTTTTTAATTGAGATTGTTATGCTTCATTTCGCATATTATCTTATATATCTCATATTATTTGAATCAATGTTTGCCATCATCAAAAAGGGAGAGATTGTTAACCCTACGGTTATTTAACCTAGGATTATATTTGATTGTATGTTTCTCTGTCTAGAATTCTAGAGTGAGAAAGTGAAATATGTTCTGAAAATGTCCAACCTCTATCCCGCTTGTCAAATGAATTCTCAAGACCTCTATTTATAGAGATTGAGATGATGATGTCATTAACCGACACGTGGCGCTCCCTGGGAGTGACACGTCACCAGGGGGTCCACGGGTGCCGGTGCTCCACGGACTATCGAATCGCATATTCATTCGGCCTGCCCCGCACAGCGTCGCTCTGTCTGTCTGGAAAGACTGGCTCCCACCGCATCGGTGTGACCAGAGAACCCCCTTGATCTAGCCTCCAATCTAAGCCCTTGCGGAGTCCCACAGGCCTAGCAGCGGTGGGGAAGACCCGATGCCCAACTGCCAGGTGAACTAGGCGCGATGCCCTCCGAAGACTTACTCCCATCTCGGAGTGACCCGGGGGTCATAGTTCCTAGGGGTGCCGACGCAAGCCCCCAGTGCCGGAGCACGTAGGCCAGTCACGCAGGCACCCCGACGGAGATAGTGTCCCGAAGGAGTCGTCTATTTCGCAGGCCAAGGTAGCATCCCGGAGGAGCCGTCTACCCGGCCGGCCAAGGTAGCATCCTGGAGGAGCCGTCTACCTGGCGGAAGGGGAGTTGAAGAGCTCTCTGGCAGAGATAGTGTCCCGAAAGAGTTGCCTATCCCCGCGGGTGAGTCCTTGTGCCAGAGCACTCGGAGCGAGTCAAGGTAGCATCCCGGAGGAGCCGTCTACCCGACTGGCTGAGGTAGTATCCCGGAGGAGCCGTCTACCTGGCAGAAGGGGAGTTGAAGAGCTCCCTGGCTGAGATAGTGTCTCGGAGGAGTCGCCTATCCCCGCGGGTGAGTCTTTGTGCCGAAGCACTCGGAGCGAGTCAAGGTAGCATCCCAGAGGAGCCGTCTACCCGACTGGCCGAGGTAGCATCCCGAATGAGCCGTTTACCTGGCGAAAGGGGAGTTGAAGAGCTCCCTGGTAGAGATAGTGTCCCGGAAGAGTCGCCTATCCCCGCGGGTGAGTCCTTATGCCAGAGCATTCGAAGCATGTCAAGGTAGCATCCCGGAAGAGCAGTCTACCCGACTGGCCGAGGTAGCATCCCGGAGGAGCCGTCTACCTGGCGGAAAGGGAGTTGAAGAGCTCCCTGGCAGAGATAGTGTCCCGGAGGAGTCGCCTATCCCCGCGGATGATGTACACTCTGGAGAATGGGTTGAAGCATGTTCCATGACCAAGGCAAGGTGCGCATGGTGTGATGAATGAGTGTGGTGCCCGGGGGCATGATGACATGATTGTGGCGCATGGACGCGATGAAGTGAGTAAGGTGTCAGGGGCACGTCTGTGTTAGTGGCGTGGCGCATGGGCGCAACGGAGTGCGTATGGTGCCGGGGGCACGGTAGTGTGACAGAGAGCCTGGGGGCACAGCTGTATCAGCGGCGCGGCGGATGGACGCGGCGAAGTGTTGGAGCGTGACGCCAGGACGTCGGGCGACGGGGTCGCGGAGTGACGCCCGGGCGACTGGGGTCGCAAAGTGAAGTCTGGGCGACGTGGTCGCGGAGATGAGGTCCGGACGACGGGCGACGTGGGTCGCGGAGATGACGTCCGGACGACGGGCGACGGGGGTCGCAGAGTTGACGTCCGGACGACGGGCGACGGGCGTCGCGGAGTTGACGTTCGGACGACGGGCGACGGGGGTCGCGGAGTTGACGTCCAGACGATGGGCGACGGGGGTCGCGGAGTTGACGTCTGGACGACGGGCGACGGGCGTCGCGGAGTTGACGTCCGGACGACGGTTGACAGGCGTCGCGGAGGATGCAAGGCCTCTTGAAGAGAAGTGAAAGTGTTAAGTATGGAGACCAAAGGCCAACCCTTCGGGGAAGGCCAAGGCCAACCTCAAGGGGAGGCCGAGGCCGACCCCCATGGGGAGGCCGAGGCCGACCCCAATGGGGAGGCCGAGGCCGACCCCAATGGGGAGGCCGAGGCCGACCCCAAAGGGGAGGCCGAGGCCGACCCCAAAGGGAAGGCCAAGGCCGAGGTCGAACCCAAGGGGGAGGCCAAGGCTAACTTCCTTGGGCAAGTGTCATGGCGCGTCGACGGGCGACGGGCGAAGTACGACGATCGAAGCGTCATGAGGCTTGGTCACGTTCCTTGAGCGTGCATGCTTTGACCGGTTGTGAGCGTGGAAGATCTTCGGCCATAAATCTCCTCCTTCCACCCTGCAAACCTCATATCTGAAAAGTTATTCTAGATCCAGACCTCCAATCAAGGTGGTTCGGGTTGAAATCTACGAGGCGGGTTCGATTCGGTGGGTTTGTGGTTTGAAGATAAAGGATCTAGTTGAGATGGATGAAGCCGACGCTCTTCGAGCTGCGGATCTTTCAGATCCGGCCTTGAGAAGACGCTCCACCTCAAGATCCGACCATAACCGCGGTAGTAATGTAAACTGCCATTTCGTGCGGCCTTCGGAATTGATGCCTCGTTGCATCTCTTCCATCCCATTACCATTCAATCTGGATTTTGTAAATCCAACAGTGGTAACACTTATCTTTTCTATGTTCTTGCTTGGCCATATTGGTCACTTTAAATTTCAGAGTCAAGTCTCTACTTGTGCTCTTTTGTTGTACTTTTGGTACTCTATTTTCAGGGCCGGACGTTCGTTTGTGCCTTTAAGTTGTACTTTTCTGATTTAGTTTATGAAGTTTCCGTTCGACAAAAAAAGAAAAGAAAAAGAAAGTATTGGGTCAGCTTTAGATACATGCCAACGTTCCGCGTATAAGTTGACCCTTGGACTCCCTTTTGTTTATATATATATATATATATATATATATATATATAAGTTGACACTTGGACTCCCTTTTGTTTATATATATATGGGTAAATTACACTAAACACCCCTGAGGTTTTACGTAATTACACTCTACTGCCGTTATCTTTAAAAATTACACTCAGCTCAAAAAGTAAGTTTTTCTCTTACAGTGTTAATGGTGCAGTGCAAAAAGACATGAATGCCCTTCAGACTGTTTTCTTGGAATTTTGGAGGGAAAACTTATTTTTGGAAATTTTTGGAGGGAAAACTTGTTTTGGGAAATTATTGGAGGGAATACCCTAATTCAAATTGAATGCTCTAATTGAACCCTAATTTAACACCCTAATTCACTTAGACACATAATTGAACCCTAAATTAAAGTAATTAAACACTAAATTGAATGTCCTAATCGAATCGAACCCTAAATTAAACTAATTGGACCCTAATTAAACCCTAAATTGAATGTCCAAATCCAACTGAACCTTAAATTAAACTAATTGAACCTCTTAATTGAACTCTAAATTGAATGTCCTAATTCAACCGAACCCTAAATTGAAGTAATTGAACCATAAATTGAAGTAATAAAATCCTAATTAAACCCTAAATTGAATGCCTTAATCGAATAAAACCTTAAATTAAACTAATTGAATGCCCTAATCCAACCGAACCCTAAATTGAACTTATTGAACCCCCTAATTGAACCCTAAATTGAATGTCCCAATTCAACCGACCCCTAAATTGAACTAATTGAACCCTAATTGAATCATAAATTAAAGTAATTGAACTCTGATTAAACCCTAAATTGAATGTCCTAAATTAAACTAATTGAATCCTAAATTGAATGCCATAATCCAATCGAACCCTAAATTGAACTAATTGAACCTCCTAATTGAATGCCCCAATTCAAGCGAACCCTAAATAAAACTAATAGAACCCCATAATTGAACCCTAAATTGAAGTAATTGAACCCTAATTAAACCCTAAATTAAATGTCCTAATCGAATCGAACCCTAAATTAAACTAATTGAACCTTAAATTGAATGCATTAATCTAACCGAACCCTAAATTGAACTAATTGAATCCTGAAATGAACTAATTGAACCCTAAATTGGCTAAATTAAACCCCCTAATTCACTTAAAGTTTGTGGAGTTGACTGAAATTTTGGAAAATCTCACAAGTGAGTAAAGGACAAAGGGGGCGGGGGGGGGGGGGGGTATTTTGGGTATGAAAATTGCATAAAGTAATTGTCAGGGAATCTTTTCACGGAGTTGGGCCTGCCGTTAAATGTGTGTAGTTGTGTGTAACGCGGGTACAAACCTCGGGGGGTCGGAGTGTAATTTTTAAAGATAGCGGTAGTGGAGTGTAATTACGTAAAACTTCAGGGGTATTTAGTGTAATTTACCCTATATATATATATATATATATATATATATATATATGAGCTCCAAAATAGAAGAACAAAATCAAGGCTACGAATGGAAAATGTTTTATTTATTAGAGGTTATGTACAATCTTTATTTAAAAAACAAAAAATCAAGGAATGATACTAAAGAACAAGAGCTCCGCTTACATATTTTACGGCCATTTTTAAACTTAAAACAATGACAAAAAGACAAACTATGTTGATGCAAGTCGGTCTTTTCATTACATTCGACTCATGAAAGTAACAGGACAAATCCGGCCAGATATGTCATCGATACGGCCAACTGCTGCTTGAGCTGACCAATATCATAGCGTAGTATGAGGGGCATAACCATGTCCATTACACCGTTGATATTGACCGATGCATTGATCATTGCATTGCTTCCATTTGACAGCAGTGGTGGTGGAAAATGGAGTTGGTGACCAGATGTGTCCACTGCGGGTGGCGATGCGGGATATCCAGAAGGACATGCTGGGGGAGATAAAGTGGCCCTGGTGGAGGGTGGGGGCGGGGGTGGTTTTGGGGGGTACGGTGGTGTAGATGGTTTGGGATAGTAGGTCCGTTCACCATTACCATACGCGCTGAATCCACCAATGTTGATCATTGTTTTGCTTCCATTTGGAAGTGGTGGTGGAAAATGGAGTTGGTGACCAGATGTGTCCACCGCGGGTGGCGATGCGGGATATCTAGAAGGACATGCTGGGGGAGATAAAGTGGCCCTGGAGGAGGGTGGGGGTGGGGGTGGTTTTGGGGGGTACGGTGGTGTAGGTGGTCTGTTATAGTAGGTCCGTTCACCATTACCATACGTTCTGAATCCACCAACGTTGTGCCCACTGTGCCAAATCAAACTTCGTAGGTAAGTATTGAACACGAGAAATAAGAAATACAATCCATACTACCAGTTTCTGCAGTAAATTAAATATACGGTGTATTCCCTTAGTTTAGAACGTGTTATACTTTTTTGACAAAATTTACCATTAAAAAAACAAATTTACCATGAAATTAAAAAGAAAAAAAAACTAGATTCCACTGTTCGAACTTCTTTTCAGCAAAATATATATACAGGTCACATAAAACCTTTCACAACACGGAATCAAGCGAAGTTGGGCGCAACATACCAGCTTCCGGCGAGATCCAGGCAGCCCTCCTGTTTTAGTTGCCTGAATCCATTACAAATGTACCAGCAAGGTTAACTTATGATATTGTCAAGGATAACACTACCGAATAAATGAAAAAAAGAAGCGAGACACAATAAATAACTCACCGGGCTTGTGCTTGGAGATTGTTGGAGACGAGAGCAAGCATGATGAAGTAGACAAACCCTAGAACATGGACAAAAGCCATTTGTAGTAAAAAATGAGATCAGTTAGTAGTACCTTAAGGTGATTTCGTACCACGCATATATTTATAGGCCAGACCGAAAGCCCCACGTAATTTCTCTGCTTCCACGCGGTTTGGGTGGTGGAAGTAAAGATTTTGGTTGGCATGTGACAGTCAAACGTTGAAATAGGATATTGAGAATTTTGTGCTAGGAGGAGATTGCTGGAGGCGAGAGCCAACCTGAAACGGCAGAGAAACCCTCCAACACCGGTGGAAGCAACTGTAGGTAATTTCGAGATCTAACACACAACCAAAAGAAGGAGACGTGCAGCTATTTCTCGTCATCCACATGCATGCATACATGCACGCGGTTTGGAGTGGAATTACACGAGGACATCCACGTAAACATGCCAACTATACCCTGCATATATCACTGGAGACGGAAAATACTACATTTTCTGCGATATATGCAGAATAAAATTCCTTTAATTCCGGATTTAATTTGAAGGGTTTATCCGGAAGGATAAAAAGCCATTTCCAGTAAGTTGGGATTTAAAACCATTTTCATTCAGTGTTAATGTTTGTCGAAATCAAAAGCTTTGTCCCTCATTTGCTTGTAAAATAGGATCACTATCGCACCTAACAAGTGCCCTCATGGCACTTATTGACATGACCCTATCCCTTTTTTTGTATATATTTTGTTGCTTTAATATATAGAATTGTAATTTACATTTAGTCCCTTAGAAGGGGAAAAAAAAAAAAAAAAACTAAACTCAAAGCAACCGATCACAGAAGGCAACCGATCCCTGCCTCTCTCTCAAAGTCAGGTTTCTTTTAAGTGACCCATTAATTCGGTTAGAATATTGCAGACCCACACATATATAGGGAAATGCAAACCCACTCCCTCTAAACCCAATTTCTCTGCCTTTTCTCGATCTAAACCACCTCCACTCATCTTGTGGGCGGGGGGCGGGAGACTTCCCTTGAAGTTTCTCTCCCCTTTCTTCGTTCTTTCTCTCTGTGAAATAAGCTGCTTCCCACACTTCCTTTGGCGGATCTTCATTTGGCCGGAATTTCTTCCTCTGGCTGGAATTATAAATTTTGGCCATAATTGCAAATTGTGTCCGCGTGTGGGTGTGGGTGTGTGCGGGTGTGTGTGACTGTGTGCGTGCGTGAATGTGTGTGTTTGTGTGTGTGTGCATGCGTGTGACTGTGGGTAAGTGTTGTATGTGTCTGGGTAGGTGTGACTGTGTGTGTTTATGTGTGTGCATGCGTGTGACTCCGTCTCTGTGTGTGTGTGTGTGTTTGACAAAGCGTATGTGTGTGAATTATCAGAGGTTGTATTCATATAAAATGCCAACGAAAAATCTGAGGTCGTATTCATATAACTTAATGAATGACATTCGATAAATATTTAACCAAAAAAAGACATTCGATATAGGCCTTTCGACTCCCTTAGTTTAAAGAAAATAAGCTCCAAAACACGATCTTTACAGATTAGAAAAAATCAAAGAATAAACTCGAAAGAACGAGACAGTCCTTGATGCAAGACCTCATTTCATTACATTTATTAAATAGGACTGAGCCAAGTTGTATTCTCAAGCTATTGAGAAAGCTAAAGCCAAGTCAAGTACTTGAATTCATGCACGGAAGTCAATGATGACATCCACTCCTCCACTTCTTTACGTGAGTACCTGTAATGGTCGACCATTGCAGTTGTAGGAAATTTATCTCTAATAAATTAATGAATGTCATGGCAGTTACAACTTTAATGATGTATGAAAGTTGCACAAAAGATTTCTAAAGCAAAAAGAATTTTTAACATAACGATTTCATATGCTTGTAGTTTCCGTCATCTCTCATCATGAAGAGACTTGCATAGGTCAAAGGTTGCTTAGATTTAGATACGCAATTTCGTGAAGTATAATGATTTGGTGACGCAGGGGTATGCTTAGAGTTGTCAAACGGGCCGGGCGGCCCGCGGGCTGGCCCGACCCGGCCCGGTTCTGGCCCGGGCTGGCCCGGCCCCGTCCGTGAACAGTGGCGGCCCTGCACAAGCGGGCTTGGGGCCTGGGCCTGGACCAGGCCTTCATATTCTGCGAAAAAGCCCGGCCCGGCCCGGCCCGAAAATGGCCCGGTTTTGGCCCGGCCCGGTTTTGGCCCGGACTTGGCCCGGTTCTGGCCCGGTTCTGCGGCCCAGTTTTTGGGGCATGAATCCTTGGCATCATGCTTCATGTTTGGGTGTGTCCCACGTTTGAAAAGGTTCTGTCAACTTGCCATTAACATTTCTTGCATTTTCATTTTGGTTACTGTCCTGTTCTTTTTTGTTGAGCCCAAAATGACTTTGAGTCATCTGACTTTCTTGTGTTCATGACTCATGTAGGTGTTGGATCTTGGCTTCTCATCTCTCACGAGAGCCACCAACCCTTCTTTATTTATTTGTGTGCCTATCTGCATATCTCTCTACTCATACTGAAATTCTTCTTGCTATTTATACCCAAAGCTGTAAATCTTGTTCCTGACCAATTCCGAGATTTTCTGGTGACTTGCTATTTTCATGTTTACTTCAAAATGGGTTCATAAGATTAGTGGATAAGACATCCAATGTTTTTTAGTTTCTTGGGTTGGAGTCCATTTAGGATTCAACCACCTACATTGCCATTCTTTCACTACACCATTTTCCACACAACCCCATATTTCAAGATTTCAACCTCTTTCAGCAGCAAAAGCTTAAGAGCCCAAATTCTACTCAAGAATAAGCCACTGCCGGTTCAAGTCGTGTACCGGTATCTAGCTAACCATATGTTATTACCATCTTTGAATGTTTGCCTTTTTGGTCCCCTGTTTAAACAGTTTCTCTGTTTGGAAATAATCTCACAATGTATATGGGCAATATTTCCTTTTGGACTCAACTTTTGGGATTAAGGTATCGATATCTAAGAACGAACAAATAAAAGCATGTAGTCACCAATTCTTGGGATTAAGGTATCGATATGTAAAAGGAAATACTCATGTAGTCACCAATTCTTTTTTTCCAATTCAAGATAAATTCATGAGGAAGTGGTATCTCTAATAAAACAACATTATGAGTAAAGAGGGATAATTATAGCCAATTAAAGAAAGAAATTACACACAAAAAAAAAAAAAAAATTTTGGGCCCGGGCCCGGCCCAAGCCCGGCCCTAAATATTGGGCCTAGGGCCAGGGCTTGGACTGGGCCTAGCATTTCTCCCCAGCGGCCCGGCCCGGCCCGGCCCGAATTGGCAGCCACTTGGCCCGGCCCCGGCCCGGCCCTGTTTCAAGCCCGATGGGCCCGGGCCGGGCGGCCCAAGCCCGGCCCGTTTGACACCTCTAGGTATGCTTGTGAATTCATTTGGATCATGAAGAGAAAATAACACTGCTTTGCTCCGCAATAATGCTATAATGCGAATGAAGGGCGAGGGCATTAAACATAAGAACTGGAAATTTTCAATAATTTGACCATAGATATCAAAATAAGCATTTCTTAATTTAAAAAGAATTAAGGAATTATAAGAGTTACAATGTGAATTCTCAAATTGTTTGGAAAAAGAAAAATTATGAGTATATAAGTGGAATGATTGGGGCATGACATTAACTATTCGTTCTTTTGTTACTTCAAGTTAATTTATACATACTTTCTAACACGGTCATATAGTTCATTTTTTTGATAAACTTAAAGTTTGACTTTTACTAAAGGCTTTGAAAGTGTACATCTCTAATGCATGTTTAAGGAACAAATGTATTGTGGATTGAAAATGGCGCAACTTTAACCCACTTTCTATTTCAAAAAAAATCTACTAGAAAAAAAATAATTTGTAAATTTTTAGACATAATTGAAGGAGTAAAATTATGGCACTGTGATTAACTTCTTGAATTTCTTATCCTGAAAATCAAATTGCATGTAAAACTACTTGCATGAAAACATGCCTTACAAATAGTAGATAATTAATCATAACATTTTGAAGCAATTTCAATAAAAATAACAAAATTATTGTTAAAGAAAAGGATGGTAAGAGCAATTTAGTTGGTCGCTAAAGAAGAAATATGTTTACACTTACAACTCAAAGTTGATTAGCAAATACTACAAATTTAAGTTACCTAAAACATATCGTGTGTATAATTTTAACGAAGCATTGTGCTACTTTGATAGTTTCTCTTTCTCAACACAAGTTCTGGTATCATTTTCAACTGTTTCTTTCGGATATAAAATTAGGCTATAAGTGATATTGAGTTTATGATCTCATTTATATTCTCTTTTAAAATTTATTTTGATCCGTCAATTCAAGTTATTCACGCGCTCTACTCGTGAGGAGCTGACTAGTCTATACACAATGGTCAAAAATTGATGTTTTCACTGATAAATTGCTGAATGGTCTCTGTGGGCGTGGGCGTGGGCGTGGGTGTGGGTGCGTGTGGGTATGTGGGGGTCTCTGTACCCTATTCGTTTTAAACTTTTGTGGAATGTCAAATTATGTTTATGGTATATTTTATTGCTCAATGTCAATGTTTAGTATTATATAGAAACAAATGCCAGTGAAAAAATGGTTATAAGCATTTTTCTTTGTTACAGATACGATTGCTTTAATATGAAAGTACAAAGAAGCAAATGTTGTTTACCTGTACATGCATGTATTGCAATCTCACCACTACACCGGCTATTACTTCAAAATACAAATAGCCGAAGACAAATATGCCGATACGAAATACTCCAACCATCTGCAAACCTTTGTTTCATGAAAGACACCATCACTCAGCGCATCTGATCGAGGGTTTACAATAATTAGTAGAAAAATGACAAAGAAAAATGATTTTGTTACGATAAAAAAAAATAACATTAGTTATTGAAAAAACGATTTTGGTTATTATCCTTGTGACGAAGAAATTTATCTTTACGCCTAACCAAATACTACTTACTTGAGAACCTAACCACAATTGATCAAGTTAACTAGAAACCATTTAGTGGCCTTCAAACAAACCTTGAATTTCAAATACTATGAAGCAGCTCAAAACAAAGTACAAGATTAACTTTCAAATGTAAAGATGTTACAACGAAAGCATAATATAATGAACAAGAGTAAACTCCAAAAAAGTTATTACAGTGTACCACTTTCCCCCTAACCATATATTGGCCCACTACGACATCAATGCCGCCACTGCTGCTTGAGCTGACCAATATCAAAGCATAGTAAGAAAGCAAAACCCTTGTCCACTACACTATAAACGGTATCGGCCAATGTGTTGATCGGGACTATGCTTCCCTTCCATGGCGGTGGTGGTGGAAATAGGAGTTGCTGACGATATGCTTCCAAAGCAGCCAGTGAGCGGGATATCCAGAAGGACGTTCTTGGGAAGATGAAGTGGCGGCGGGAGGTGGGGGTGGTTTTAGGGGGTAGGGTGGTGTAGGTGGTTGAACAAAGTGGGTCCGTTCACCATCACCAGAACAAAATCCACCAAGTTCCTGCCCCGTGTCAAATCAAACATATAATACTTAAGTAAGGAACTTGAAAAAAGTAAGGAAAGATGATCCATACGACTATCAGTATCCGCATTTAAGGTGATGGGGATTGTTATGGAGGGTGGGGCAAACCATTGGTGGGCTGATCATAGGGGCTGCCGCCGGCGTGATGGAGTGGCGGTGGGGGATGGTGGTTGAGGCAGGGGGAAGGTGGTGGCGGGGGGGGGGGGAATGGTGGTGGCGGTGACTTGGTATGATAGTGGTGGCTATGGAGAAAGAATAAGGAATCAGGGCTAGGGTTGTATGAAAGAAGTTAGCCACAACATACCAGCCTCTGGCTAAATCCCGACAACCATCATGTTGTAGTTTCCGGAATGGATTACAATTGGACCAAAATAAGGTTCATTTTTTATTTCGCCAAACGGATCACACTACCGAAAAAAAAACATGAGACACCAAATAACTCACCGGGCTTGTGCAAGGAGATTGGTGGAGGTGAGAGCAAGCATGAGCAAGTAGACGAATCGTTGAACATCGATTAAGACCATCGTGGAGAATGCTGAGATCTATTTGAGCAGGTAACCCAAATGCAGGTGATGTGCAAACCTTTTTTTATAGGGACAAGGAACAAGGGAAGGCACTTCAATTTAAGGCGGCGACAGCTATGCAACCGCTTTCTGACTTGTGTGAGTCACTAGAATTCTAGAAGGCCTAGGATGAGACGGGGATTCTAGAAGTTTTGAGTGTCAACCTCTTCCATAATGGATAATGTATTTTACGAATTCGTAGTCTTTAATCTTAGCTTTGAAGATATTGACTGCCGATGGAAACCATTTTTGTGGCCCACATTAATTCAAGGTTTTTAGTTCCAACACTACGCTGTAAATGAACGGAGCCATTTATGAACGGCTCGTATTTGGTCCTTCATAAAACTCGTTCAAATTCGTCTGTCTAATATACGAACAAAACATGAACAAGTTTTTAGAGCTCGTTTAAGAAACAAGCTGAACATGAACACTTCGAAATATTCACAAACGTGTTCGCGAACAGCTTTTCTAAATAATAAATTTGTTATAATATGTCTAAATAAATAATATTTACTTAAAGCATATAAATTAAAATTTAAATCTGTAAGCCCTAAGGTTAATTAGCCCAAAACTCTAAGCCTACTTATTAACGTAGAGCCCATGAGATTATATATCAAGGCACAAGTCCAATTCCCAAATGGCAAAGTCTATGAAGCCCAACATCACAAAAGCCCTAACTAGATAAATTAAAACCTAATCCTAAACATTCATAACAAACAGCCGCACTTGCTCTCCTATCACCTCCCTTGTCTCAAACACACACACCCCTCATAGATCGGCCGAAGTAGTGTAAGATCAGTGACATTTTTTTATCAGAGTGTGTTGGGTGACTAGAGAGTCAGAAAATTTTGCAGAGAAGAAAGTGATTGGATGATTTTTGGGGATTTTGTTGAGTGATGTTGCGTTGAGTGAGGGTAGCAAAATAGGATATTTTTGTTTTCTATACGTTCGCTACACTGTGTAGCGGACGGCGCAGCAGAAACTCTGACTCCAGCAAGATAATTGTCTTCGTAAAAAATTTTGGCGTTCTTTGTGTCCGCTACCCAATGTAGCAGACATCTCTACACAGTTTAAAACTCCAACACGTCGCCAAAACTCCTGTTAATTATTAATCAGATCGGCCATTCTTCTTTCTCCTGTTTCTCTATCTGTCTCGAATATCTCACCCACCCGCGACCCTCTCTACGGCGACACCACCATCTTCCCCCCAACGCCGCGCCACCTCTAGCGACAGCCCCGTCCTCCCCTCAACGCTGGGCACCTCTGGCGACATCCCCGTCCTCCCTCCGACGCCGCGCCACCTCCGGCGACAGATCCATCCTGATGGCTTCTGCTTCGTTGAACAGTGACGTTTCAGTCGGTAGACACTTCTTCAAGGTCATGGCTCCTGATTTTCATACATAACTTGTACGCCATCCCTCTCTCTCCGTGTTTTCATGTGTGTTAAAAGTTTTATTTTTGGTTAAAAACTTACCCGTCTTACTGTATTATGAATATGTTAGGGCATACCGGTAGCCTTTTGCAGATTGCTTAGCACAATGAGATCAGATGAATCAACTTTAACCAGTTGCAATGGGTCATGGCTTGTTAAAATCAAGAAGAAGCGCGGCCAAGAGAAAATTTGTTTCAAAGAGGGTTAGAACAAATTCGTGCAGCAGCATGACCTCTATCTAGGGGACTTTGTAATCTTTGAACACATGGGGCATATGCGTTTTCAAGTGCTGGTGTTTGATCAAAGCACTTGTGAAAAAGTTAATTTCCCCCAATGTTGAACTCTGAGCCCTAATTAAACCCTAAATCAAATTAATCGCATCGGATTTTTACAATTTGAACAATTTTGTGTTATTTGAACATTGATAATTTGTTTGATAATTTTATGTTCTTAATTGTGCATTTGAGAATTGTGATTATTGATCGATGGTTTTAGGGTTAATTTTACGTTACACCCTATGGTTCTAAAATTGGCACCCAGCACCAAAAATTTAAAAAACTTGGTACCAAGCGCCAGATGACGGTCAAGAGGCACTTTGACCACAAGTCTGTTAGTTTTTAAGGGGCAAATGCGTCTTTTTGACTGTCAATTCTCTTGCCCTATAAACACATCAGAATCCTTAATTCCCATCTTCCCCAAATCCATCCCCAGACCTGTAACAGAACACCCTCGATTCCATCGATCCCCAAATCTCACCACTCCCATACACAAAATCACACACAGACAGAAAATTGACTTAGTATCTACGATGGGCGAAGGTGATTAGGGTGTGCTGGACGACGGCGGCTAACCTGGATACGGCGGTGGCCTCGTGGTTGAAGTCTAAGCCTAAGAATGAATAAGGTGGGTTCGGTGATAGATGCAGGTTGTGGGTTGGTAGATTGCATAAGGTGTGGGTCAATGGGGGTAGTGAGGCTATGAGTGCAGTGATAGATAATGGGTTTGAGGTTGCGGTGGTGATTTGGGACTGGGGTGATTGTGCGGTGGTGATTGTAATGGTGTGGTGACAGTTACAGGTTTATGGGTGCGACGGTTTGAGCAGGTTTTGGGTCAATGGGGTGGTGAGGCTGTGAGTACAGTGATAGATTATGGGATTGAGGTTATGAGTGCGGTGGTGATCTGGAACTGGGGTGGTTGTGCGGTGGTGATTGTGATGGCGTGGTGACAGTTGCAGGTTTATGGGTGCGGCGGTTTGAGCAGGTTTTGGGTCAATGGTGTGATGGGCTGTGAAGGAGTTTGGCGTACTCGAGGGTGGGAGGAACAGCCGGATGCCAGAGACGATCGCGGTGAGGTCAGTTATTGGTGCTGATGGTGGTGCGCAGTGGTTGGGGGCACTGAGAGAAACAGACCAATTTAGAGCTGACTAGGATTTCATGGATGAAAAGACCATTTTGCCCTTAAAAAATTAACAGACATCTGGTCAAAGGCCATTTTGACCGTCAATTGGTGCTAGCTACCAAGTTTCTAAAATTTTTGGTGCTGGGTGCCAATTTTAGTACCATGGGGTGCTGGGTGCAACTGACCCCTAAGTATAGGGTGTAGCGTAAAATTAACCCATGATTTTAGGTTGTTAATTGCTGATTTTTTATTGTTAATCGTGCATTTGAGATATTGAGATTGTTGATTCCGTCGCTAAAACCTTTATTCCGTCGCTAATTTCATAATTCCAAAAAAATTAAAATACGTAAAAGAGAATTACCGACGGAAATTCCGTCGCTAATTTATAACCATGTCTACCACACAATGTAGTGGACGACACTGCAAGAGTCTTAAAACTCCAATTTTGGTGTTCTTTCTGTCCGCTACACAATGTAGTGGACAGCTCTGCAGAGTCTAAAAACTCAAACACTTAGAAAATTTTTTGTTTTCCACATGTCCGCTACACTGTGTAGCGGACGGTGCAGCACAATTTCTAAACTCCAAAACTAAGAATTTTTTTTGTTTTTTATATGTCCGCTACACTGTGTAGCGGACAACGCAGCAGAAACTCTGAACTTCAACGCTTAGAAATTTTTTTGCTTTCTATACGTTCACTACACTGTGTAACAGACAGCGCAGCAGAAACTCTTGAACTCCAACACTTAGAAAATTGTTTGCTTTCTATACGTTCGCTACACTGTGTAGCGGACGGCGAAGCAGAAACTCTGACTCTAACACTTAGAAATTTTTTTGCTTTCTATACGTCCACACACCGTGTAGCAGACGGCGCAACAGAAACTCTGACTCCAACACTTAGAAAATTTTTTACTTTCTATACGTCCGCTACATTGTGTAGCAGACGGCGCAGTAGAAAATTTTTGGGCCTATGAGCGTTCGCTACACTGTGTAGCGGACGGTGCAGCATAAACAATTTATAGGACTTTCCCCCAATTTTGTTTCCCACCATTCAATCATTCAATGAGAGCAAAAAAAACCCAAATATATACGTCAACTCAAATCAACCCAAATCAAATGTCAACTGATTTCAACACAAATCAGTCAAATCAATCATCTTCAACCCAATCAATTGATCTCAACACAAATCAAATCATACCAATGACAGCTTTCATAAAAATAATCAAGATTTATTAAAAAAAACCAATTTGAATGCTACAATGTCAGCCGGGGTCTTCATGTTGCGTCGGATTCTCGTCCTTAGACGGATTTTCAATAAACCTAACCGCTCTAGACCGGCCTTTCATAATTTGCCAAGCTATCCTATATCTAAAGCCTTCTACGCATTTGTGACTCCAAATTACCGCCTTCAGGCTCTCAAACTGACAAATGTAATCCATGTACATGCAGACGAAGACGCCTCAGTCTGAAGTATTATGTTGCTTTGGCCTCCCCTTCTTCAATCAGAATTGGAGCTTTGGCCGCCCGGTACTCTTACATCACGGATATAGTGGACTATGGCACAAAATAGATTTTGGGAGAAACAAAAAATAGCGTAAGACACGAGTTAACATTTACAATTGGCAAGTTACAATAATCATTAAACAACAATCGTAAGATTACCATAGCATCCAACTGGGCTTTGTACATCTGCAACACAGACATGTGGATTGTATCGTCATGGAGACTGTCAATGACTGATATGACCTTCTATGTTGGTTCATAGCAAACCAAGTACCAGTGGCTTTCCCCTAAAAATGGGATTAGAAACACGTTGGCAACCCTTGCGCTCACTGGACTATCCCTAGTAAGATACGCTCGTAGGTTAGCGGACGGTCTCCACTGGCTCAACATTTTATTCCCCCTAAGCTCGACCCACTCACGTCATTCAGATACTATGAGGCTATGAAAAAAAGCATCCACCATAAAAATGTGTGGATACTCGTTCAGCCGCTCCCAACCCCTTTGCATCAGAATCTCCACGTAGGTAGAGATGACACCGTTGTCTAACCAATCCCCCGGAGTCAGGGAGGACATTTTTCCCACAAGCAACAAAAATCCATGCCCTCCGGGTGATCCACACTATACGACACTTTGTCTCGGGGGGGCCCGCTAAAATAATGTTCTCGGATTAGTTGGCGTTTATGCGGCTTTAGGGTCTCAATGGACGCCCTTTGCGATATTGCCCTCGGGGGTCGACCGGGGGATATTGCCTTCCTTCGGCAACAGATGGTCCCGCCCACGGGACAATGGCAGTGTCTCAGATAGACTAATGATTCTGAAACCCCAGTCCTGCGTGACTTGACTCTGAGAGAGGGGTTGGGGTTCCGAGTCTGGAAGCAAAGAGAACGAGGGCACACTGTAATCTTCCCACGGTGCTTGAGCCTAGCCCATGGTGCTTGGCATTACAGAGGGACCACCGTATCCCTGGCTCACCCCCGAAGTCTGTCTTGAGGGATCACTGTATCCCTCGCTCACGGAAGGGGCCTGCCACCTCGAATAACCCATTCTTGGGCTCACGCCCGAAGGCTGTCCCGATGCTTGGCACAAAAAATTCCTGCAGCCAAACGCCAACGCATTCGCCTGTTGGCGAAGCTCCTCGCCCATTGTATCCACCAGATCCCTCCGCTCGCTCAACTTCTGGAAGAAGGCGAGCGAGGCATTAACCTACATCCCCAAAGAAATAATAAATAAGTAACTTCAAACACAAACTTAAAATCATCAAATTCAATGTAAAGCAGTTGTTGGGAAACTTACCAGATCGCATGTCATACGTTCATCGATCTGACCCCTAGGCGCGTATCCCTCCCCGCGTTCAAACCTTACTGGGGCTACTCTTCTCCAGGTGATGCGGTAGTACCACTCATTGTACTGTTCGGTGCTGATCACGGGGTCAGCATCCGGCACAATGGCCACCAGCGTGTCCTACCAAGAAATCCAAACCTTAATTTCTCGTGTGCATAATTCGGGCGCATTCGCCTTGCCAAACCGTCCGACACCCGGTGGGTTCCTGTTAACCCTCATATCAGAGGCATCGGCTGGGAACCCCTGCAGGCAATCAAAATGGTGCATAGTGCGATATGGCAGCTGCCACTCTGCGACCTCGAAGTGGATCAGGGGTGTGCATTACAACCCAGAAAGTGTGAAGACGAACGACTCTCCCACCCGTCGTGCCAAACGTTTGTACGGTGCCCAACGCATCTGGCCCGGAGATAGCGAGTCGAGCTCCCCTCGATAGTATGTAATGTTGTGATGGGGATCATCTCTCCTCGAGTAGTGGTTGTCCTTCCGGCTGTACTCTCAGGCGCACAATCGAGGCCACACATTATCGGTTCCGTCCCTACGCCTAGGTGCGCCGGTAGCAAGGTGTTCATAAGACCACACCTGAGAGCAACGACAAATTATATAAAGTATCATCAAAATTTATTGTCGATTCAACAAAAAAAATCGAACACGTAATCAAGATTTATATGATATACCTGCAATAGCGAGAGACATGCACATATAACTATGGAGTCGGGCCTCGTTGCCTTGTGTAATGCTCGGTACAGGTACGCAAGAGTTGCTGCACCCCAGGCATAATCCCCAACCTCCCGTAGGTTACCCAACAACGGTAAATATTTCACGCTGACCGTATTCTTCGATGTCGTTGGGAATAAAATTGCCCCCATCACCCACAAGAGGAAGCCTTGTGTGTACGGCACAAGCATCTGGTCCGTGTAGTTTTTCGGCAAAACCTTGTAGGTATCTACCAACCACTTCAACTTTATACCACCAGTGCTAAATTGTTCCTCAGGTATCGAAGTGAAAAAGTCCCTAGCGGTTCTCTTATTCGTTGCTTCCGACAGAGGAGCTATTATCGGCCGCCCCGTCACCGGTAACCCTAAGATGAACCCTACATCTTCTAGGGTAATTTTCATCTCTTCGAGAGGGAAGTGAAACGTATTCGTTTTACTTCTCCACCTTTCAACAAGGACACCTATTAAGTGTCGGTCAAGGTGTTGAAAGATCTACCCATGCGTGAAAATCCCAAACCCAATCCCACGCAGTAATATTTTCTGGTATTTGTTCAATTTTCAGGCTATGAAATTATCGGATACTTCTACTGTGTTGAGAAGTGCTCTTTCCTACGAATTAATAAATACAATTTAAGCAAAACAAACAATATACCACGTTCGTAAGAATAAGAAAGTTAATAAAATAAGTATTTTACTCCGCCATCCCATATGAGCGTACTGATATGGTTTGCTTGGTCGTATAATACGGAGGGATCCTCTGGTCCAGGGTTAAAATCCATTTTTTGCAACTAAAATTATGGAAAAATGGCAAGGTTGGAAGCTTTTATCAAACGCTCTCAAACATACAACGCTAGCAAGTGCTCGTGCTCACATAAGTTCACATGTGTGTGTGTATATATATATACATACATACATACACAAAATCGAATTTTGCAACTGAAATCACATGAACAAATAATACGCAATACACACACACACACACACACACACACACACATATATATATATATATATATATATATATATTGACAAACGCTAGCACATGCTCAATACATATTCAAAACCATGCATAAGCCGCAATACTCATAACAACTCTAGATTATGAACAAATAAATGATTGGTTTGTGAACTTACGTGATTGATGAGACGATTAAAGGATTTCTTGGGAATAAATTGTGCAGATCTGCTTGCTAACGCCTGCTAGAAAAATTTGTGAGAAGAAGGAATGAATAAGAGTTTTTAGGTTTTTGTGTATATATACGGACTGTCCGCTACATAGTGTAGCGGACGGCATTTATTTAGTATTTATTTAAAGATTGTCCGCTACACAGTGTCGCGGACAGGGGGATAAGGACAAAGTAACAGTTGTAACAGTCGTGGGGCGACAGGACTGATGTGACAACTCTCAGGAGGGTTGTGGATGACCTGACATGTGACAGTCAAAAAGTCGTCCGCTACACAGTGTAGCAGAATACTTTTTGACTGTCACATGTCAGGACAAAAAAGTTTTCCACTACACAGTATATCGGACGAAGGAGGTGGGGCAATCTGGTAAAAAGGTCCGTCCACTACACTATGTAGCGGACGACTGACAGCTTTTGAAAAAAAAAAGATCTAGATCGCGCTAGCAAAATCTCTTATTTTGCTAGCGCTATCAACGGATCAGCTCCCCCATATATATATATATATATATATATATATATATATATATATATATATATATGGGGGAGCTGATCCGTTGAGAGCGCTAGCAAAATGGGTTAAGTTGCTAGCGCGATCTGGCCGTCCATGCGCGATCTGTGGACGGTTCATATCTTTTTTTTGCATTTTTTTTAATACGTCCGCCACATTATGTAGCGGATAATTTTTTGACAAAAATACCCTCTAGCTCCATCCGCTACATTATGTAGCGGACAGAGGCAGTACTTTTTCTGACTCTTTCTCTCCTTTATCTGATTAATTTTATGACATGTTTGATGTCCGCTACATTATGTAGCGGACAATTTTTTGACATAAATTCCCTCCAGTTCCATCCGCTACATTATGTAGTGGACAGAGGCGGTACTTTTTCTGGCTCTTTTTCTCTCCTGCCTGACATTCTGTCCTTTCTCTCATCATTTTTTTTCTCTCTCTCTCTCCTGCTGTTTCTCATTAATGCGTCTGCTACATAATGTAGCAAACAAATAAGCAGTCTTATTTCACTCGACTTTTTCTGTTTCTCATTAATGCGTCCGCTACATAATGTAGCGGACAAATAAGCAGTCTTATTTCACTCTCTCTGAATTTTTCTGTTTTTCATTAATGCGTCCGCTTCATTATGTAGCGGACAAATAAGCAGTCTTATTTCACTTTCTCTTTGCTCTGCACTTATTTCAATAGCAAATCTCTCTCTCATGCACCAGAAAGTCTGATCAACTCCATCATTGATCGAATATACCAACACATCTGGCTTTGTGTTGTTACTTAATGGTAAACAACCCGCAAAAATCGTAGGATTCGTGTTAAAATTGATCTTTTTTTTTTCGAAAGTCCAAGCCTTCGAACAGTATGATCTCGTCTTTGAAGCAATCAACGGTGACAATCGCCGGTTCCGGCACCCTCCGCCCTAAGCCTCCGCTTCCTACGCCGTAATTCTCGGTTTTGTCACCACTCTCGGCGGCAAAAACACGTCGGGATTTCAAACACTGTTGATCCATTGCAATTTCAGATGGTAACCGGTGAGTTCTGTCACCACGGGATTTCGCCGAGATTTCAAAACACGCTGGGATTTTAAAACATGCCGGTTCTGTCACGACGGGATTTCGCCCAGTAACCGGCGATTTCATGTGTCTTCAATTAAGGGATTTCCCTCCGATCAACCACGAAGGCCACCGTTCGATCATTTTCCCTCCGATCGACCACAAAGGCCTTCACCTCTGCAATTCTTCCACAAATCCCGAACAACACAATCCACGTATCAGCCACTCAGCACCCCCACTTCGCGATCACAGTCGAGTGGTGCCACCGTTGCCGCGCTCTGGAACCCCCAACTGAGGTAGGCAATCGGCGCTGGTGGCTGGTAGACCAGTACAGTGCCCGAGAGAGAGAGAGAGAGAGAGAGAGAGAGTGTGTGTGTGTGTGTTACTTACCCAAAAAGATCTGGGTATAGAGAGAGAGAGAGAGAGAGAGTGTGTGTGTGTGTGTGTGTGTTACTTACCCAAACAGATCTGGGTATATATATAGATAGAGAGAGAGAGAGCACGCGAGAGAGAGAGAGAGAGAGGAAGTCCAAAAACCAATCAATAAGTGTGGCTACCCCTCTTCTGCTTTTTGAGATTATGTCCGCTACATAATGTAGCGGGCACACTAAACTGCTCAGTCAATCATACGGGCAAGGGGTATTTTTGTCAAAAAATTGTCCGCTACATAATGTAGCGGACAAACTTAAAAAAACGTAAAAAAAACATCTGGACCGTCCACAGATCACGCGTGGACGGCCAGATCGCGCTAGCAACTTAACCCAAGTTGCTAGCGCTCTCAATGGATCAGCTCCCATATATATATATATATATATGGGAGCTGATCCATTGCTCGCGCTAGCAAATGGTGTTAAGTTGCTAGCGTGATCTGGCCGTCCACATGCAATCTGTGGCGGTCCAGATCTTTTTTTTGCTTTTTTTTAAAAATCGTTTGCTACATAATGTAGCGGACGATTTTTTTGACGAAATTTCCCTTCAATATCCATATTTTATATTTTCCAAAATATCGTCCGCTACATAATGTAGCGGACAATATTTTGGAAACACACCCACGTTCAATCTCACTTCTCACTTTTCTCTCTTTAGAAAAAAAAAACCCACACACACACACTCTCTCTCTCTCCCTCTCTTCATCGCTAGCACCTTCGTCTCCTTAACCCCAGATCTATCATCATTGGCATCGCATCTATAGCCTTGGCGTCGCCGTTGTAGCGTCGGCATCGCCGTTGTAGCCTCGGCATCACCGCTGTAGCCTCGACTTCACCGCCACTAGGCTGGTGGGGAAAGCTACCGCTTCGTAGACAGCTCCGCTTCTGGAGACGACAGAGGAAGGAAGCAATCCACCTGCTCTGGCAACCCCATTTGCTTTCGAAATAAGATCGAGAAAAGCTGATGTGTGGTCCGTCGATCTGACGTTGATGAGCGGTGGTGCTCGGCGATGGCACGGTAATGGGTATGATGTTTATGGTGGTGGGTGCATGTGGGTGGTTATGGGTGGTAAAACTTAAACCCAATTAGAATTTTGAGACTTAATTCTTCATCTGCTCTCTACCTCTCTCTGTTTAGATTAGTTATTTATCTTGCATAGAGATTTGGGATGGTGGTGGTTCGGGGAGGCAGAGGTTCGGATGGTGGTGGTGATGGGTTCAGTGGCGGTGGCGAAATTGTGGTGGTTGTGGGTTCATTTGAGTTTAATTTTTGTTATGGTTGTGGGTTCATTCGAGTTTAATTTTTGTTGGCTCAGAAACAACAAAGCTGTGACACTGCTACGGGCATGGTTGTTTGAACATTTTCTTCATCCCTTTGAGAAGCTTTTTGCACTTGAATTTTAAATTGTGGAACTCCATTGCCTTTTCTAGAAGAGCACGCAATAGAAAAAACTAATAACAAACAGAACACAGTGCGTTTACAGACTGTTGAATTTTTCCTAAGATACGTCCGCTACATTAATTATGTAGCGGACATATACTGCACTAAGCCACTCAATTGGATATTGAAGGACAATTTCGTCAAAAAATCGTCCGCTACATTATGCAGCGGACGATTTTTAAAAAAACGCAAAAAAAAATAATTTTGGACCGTCCACGGATCGCGCGTGGACGGCCAGATCGCGCTAGCAACTTAACACCATTTGCTAGCGTGAGCAATGGATCAGCTCCCATATATATATATATATATATATATATATATATATATATATATATATATATATATATGAGAAACGAGAAGCTGAGAGGATGTTGTCCAGTTATCGCTTTATTGGACAATTTTTTACTTCGCCATGTGTACTTTCCTATTTTGAAATTTTAAATTTACTTACTTTTATAACAATGATTTGGACCTCTCTCTCTCTCTCTCTCTCTCTCTCTCTCTCTCTCTCGCAGAATTTGATTTGAATGTAATCTTTCCATTTGAAATTCAATCAATTATATAGATTTTACTTTTTCTCTATATTCTAAGTCAACATGCCCAACTAATTTTTTTTTTTATTTATATCTTTACAATTCCTTGATTTTTGACAAAAGTAATACTCTATACATTCCTTTTTAATCTTAAATATTTTTTATTGTTTATGAAACTACAAGAAAATGACCTATGCCGGTGGCCAGAAAACGTTGCAATAAACAAAAATCCGTTGGGCTAGGTTTAGCTGGCGCTAGGGCAGCGATGCCTTCAGTCGCGTTGTGCTAGACATATGACGGCGGTCATATGGTTCTATGACGGCGGTACGCCGGCATTGCTCTCTCCTTATCCACTCCCTAATGTTGCCTATACCAATGGTTGCTATCTAAGCCGGTAGCCATAGGCGCCGCCATAGCTGAATATTTAGCAATTTGAAAATAAATTAAAAGAGCAATGGCAACGGCACTGACCACCGCAATTGCCTTATATATATATATATATATATGGGATCGATCCCCATCGACCGGTGGGAAAATAACAATTTTCCCACCGAATCGCTGCTAAGAGCAGCGATTGCAAATTTTATTTTTTTTCCCACCCAATTCCACTATTCCTCCACTATTCCACACTATTCCTTCCACTATTCCTCCACTATTCCTTCCACTATTCCTCCACTATTCCACACTATTCCTCCACTATTCCACACTATTCACACAAATTGGCTTGAAAAGGCCAATCGCATGAAAGTCATGAGATTGGCCTTTTCAAGCCAATCGCATGAAAGTCATGAGATTGGCCAAAGCCAATCTCATGACTTTCATGCGATTGGTGCCCATGGATTTTAAGAAAATTCATTTTGCAATCCCTTCATTTTACGATTCCTTTATTTTAAAATTCTGAAAATTTAAAAACTCCATTATTTGGATAATGCCTTTTTTTTTTCTTGAACATCTGTGTGTGTGTGTGTGTGTGTATTTTCATTTTTTTTTTACTGTCAATATAGAGTAATATGAAGGAGGTTAGTTCTACCTATTATATTTATTACTTTACATCTTCTTTGTTGTTAAAAAGTTTATAGGTGTCACTCGTATATATTTTTAACAATAAAGAAGGGGTAAAAAATATATCAAGGGGTGGAAATAACGTTCTCAAATATGAACTACGAGACACAAATTTATGTTACATCTCATGTGAAGTTACATATAAAAACAAAACAAAAAAAAAGAATATCTTAACTTGTTTTGCATAAGTTGTTATAAATAATGTACATAAAAAGGAATTATAGTAAGCATGCTTATTATATGCTTTGTAAAATTTTGGTTAAATTTTGTTCAGCAATTTCCTTACTACAAGGTTTTGAGCTATCCTATGTAGTAATGTCGAAAATAGCGATTTTTTAGGGCATCAAAATTATGATTTTTCATGAATTTATAAAAAATAGCTAGAGCTAGATTTTGCCAAAGTGAAAAAAAAAGACCCTAGTTATTTGTAAAAGATCTGTATCAGGTAAAAATTTTAGATTTTTCCAAAGACTGGAAAGGGGTTAACTGATACGCGCAACCTTGTAACTTCGCAGTGTAACTTAAAATATCAAGCTACCGCGATTTCGCGCGAAACTTTTTTGAGAACCCTAGGATGTTGGGAAGTTCCATTCCCCAGGAATTCGGGCCATTCCGAAGCCGATAGCAATTTTTTGCCGAACGGACTTTTAAGCGCTCGATCCGGACACCAGTTCGGGATTTTTTGACGAAAAATCCGTAAAATGCTTTCTAGATCAAGGATGAACTCAGCAACCTTAAAATAGCATCTTAAATCACTTTTGAGATTTTTCCCGATGCCAGGGGCATTTTGGTAATTCGTCGCCCGAGAGGGGTATTTTGGTAATTTTACGCTGTCAACTTTTTCGAACGTCTTTTCAGTCCGTAAATGTAAGCAAACCCTAGCGAATATGGGAAGTTCCATTCCCTACGAATTCGGGCCATTCCGAAGCCGGTAGCAATTTTTTGCCGAACGGGCTTTTAAGCGCTAGATCCGGACACCGGTTCGGGATTTTTTGACGAAAAATCCGTAAAATGCTTTCTAGATCAAGGATGAACTTAACAACCTTAAAATAGCATCTTAAATCACTTTTTTTGGGTTTTCCTAAGAATTTCGGCGAAAAACGAGACATGTTATTTTTTGAATTTTCATATGAAAGGCCTATTCGGGCACACTTTAGGGCCCAATTCATAGCTTCCGAAAAATCTCGTTATTTTTTTTGTCACTTTTTTTTTTGTTCATTGCACCTCAGGCACGCTAGTTAGCCCATTCATAAGAATTTCGGCAAAAAACGAGACACGTTATTTTTTGGATTTTCCTATGAAAGGCCTATTCGGGCACACTTTAGAGCCCAATTCATAGCTTCCGAAAAATCTCGTTATTTTTTTTTGTCACTTTTTTTTTGTTCATTGCACCTCAGACACGCTAGTTAGCCCATTCATAAGAATTTCGGCAAAAAACGAGACACGTTATTTTTTGAATTTTCCTATGAAAGGCCTATTCGGGCACACTTTAGGGCCCAATTCATAGCTTCCGAAAAATCTCGTTATTTTTTTTTGTCACTTTTTTTTTGTTCATTGCACCTCAGGCACGCTAGTTAGCCCATTCGTAAGAATTTCGGCAACAAACGAGACACATTATTTTTTGAGTTTTCCTATGAAAGGCCTATTCGCGCACAATTTATCGCCCAATTCATAACTTCCGAAAAATCTTGTAATTTTTTTTGTCATTTCTTTTTTGCTCATTGCCCCTTAGGCACGCTAATAGGCCATATATATGAATTTCGGCGAAAATCAAGACAAATAATTTTGATGGTTTTCCTATAATGTATTAATATTCGTGCACACTGTATCGCCTTGTGAACTTTTGAGATTTTCGGGAAAAATCTCAAAAGTGATTTAAGATGCTATTTTAAGGTTGCTGAGTTCATCCTTGATCTAGAAAGCATTTTACGGATTTTTCGTCAAAAAATCCCGAACTGGTGTCCGGATCGAGCGCTTAAAAGTCCGTTCGGCAAAAAATTGCTATCGGCTTCGGAATGGCCCGAATTCGTAGGGAATGGAACTTCCCATATTCGCTAGGGTTTGCTTACATTTACGGACTGAAAAGACGTTCGAAAAAGTTGACAGCGTAAAATTACCAAAATACCCCTCTCGGGCGGCGAATTACCAAAATGCCCCTGGCATCGGGAAAAATCTCAAAAGTGATTTAAGATGCTATTTTAAGGTTGCTGAGTTCATCCTTGATCTAGAAAGCATTTTACGGATTTTTCGTCAAAAAATCCCGAACTGGTGTCCGGATCGAGCGCTTAAAAGTCCGTTCGGCAAAAAATTGCTACCGGCTTCGGAATGGCCCGAATTCCTGGGGAATGGAACTTCCCAACATCCTAGGGTTCTCAAAAAAGTTTCGCACGAAATTGCGGTAGCTTGATATTTTAAGTTACACTGCGAAGTTACAAGGTTGCGCGTATCAGTTAACCCCTTTCCAGTCTTTGGAAAAATCTGAAATTTTTACCTGATACAAATCTTTTAAAAATAACTAGGGTCTTTTTTTTTCACTTTGGCAAAATCTAGCTCTAGCTATTTTTTATAAATTCGTGAAAAATCATAATTTTGACGCCCTAAAAAATCGCTATTTTCGACATTACTACATAGGATAGCTCAAAACCTTGTAGTAAGGAAATTGCTGAACAAAATTTAACCAAAATTTTACAAAGCATATAATAAGCATGCTTACTATAATTCCTTTTTATGTACATTATTTATAACAACTTATGCAAAACAAGTTAAGATAACACACACACACACACACAGATGTTAAAAAAAAAAAAAAAAGGCATTATCCAAATAATGGAGTTTTTAAATTTTCAGAATTTTAAAATAAAGGAATCGTAAAATGAAGGGATTGCAAAATGAATTTTCTTAAAATCCATGGGCACCAATCTCATGACTTTCATGCGATTGGCTTGAAAAGGCCAATCTCATGACTTTCATGCGATTGGCCTTTTCAAGCCAATTTGTGTGAAAAGTGTGGAATAGTGGAGGAATAGTGGAAGGAATAGTGTGGAATAGTGGAGGAATAGTGGAATTGGGTGGGAAAAAAAATAAAATTTGCAATCGCTGCTCTTAGCAGCGATTCGGTGGGAAAATTGTTATTTTCCCACCGGTCGATGGGGATCGATCCCCATATATATATATATATATATATATATATATATATATATATATATAGGGGATCGATCCCCATCGACCGGTGGGAAATTTTTTTTTCCCACCGAATCGCTAGTATTACTAGCGATTGCATAAAAAAAAAAAAAAGGAAAGAAAGCAGCTGATTGGGCCATTTCTGGCCAAAAAGGAGCCGCGATTGGCCTTGGGCCAATCGCATGACTGTCGCGCGATTGGCCCAAAGCCAATCGCCAGACTGTCCAGCGATTGGCCCAAGGCCAATCTTAACCCGGCAGTAACCCCCCTCCCCCCGTGGCCCCCACCTCTCTTCCCCCCCCCCCCCACGTGTCCTTCTCCCTCCCTTGGCCCCCACCCCCCTTCGGCAGATTCCCCCCCCCCCCCGGCCCCCACCCCCTCTCACCCAAATTTCCACCCCCGGCAGTAACCCCCCTCCCCCCTTGGCCCCCACCCCCCCTCTCGCGTGTCATTCTCCCTCCCTAGGCCCCCACCCCCCTTCGGCAGATTCCCCCCTTTCCCCCCTCCCAAAACCTCATCCCATGGCTTGGCCCCCACCCCTCTTCGACACATGGCAGAACATTAGTTGCCCCCCTCCCACGGCTCACTTTTCTGTCTATAAAAACCCTTTTCCCCCAAATTATTTCTTACACTCTCATCATTCTCCCTATCTCACCTACATAATCTCCACAACAATACGAGCGAAAAAAAATTTACGCTAGAAGATCGGTGGATAACCGCTAGAAGAAGATCGGTGGATTTCTTCGTCATTTTTTTCTAGTCAAAACAAGTAAGTATTTTGAATTTTCTTATAATTCAATGTTAATTTAAATTGTTCGTACGCTTAAATTGTTCTTGCCATAGTCTAAAATTCGTGTTTAGGGTGTCAAAATTACGTTTTTACAAATCGGGGTATTACATTCGACAGATTCGAAAATAGCGATTTTTTAGGGCGTCAAAATTATGATCTTTCACGAATTTATAAAAAATAGCTAGAGCTAGATTTTGCCAAAGTGAAAAATAGATACCCTAGTTATTTTTAAAAGATCTATATCAGGTAAAAATTTCAGATTTTTCCAAAGACTGGAAAGGGGTTAACTGATACGCGCAACCTTGTAACTTCGCAGTGTAATTTAAAATATCAAGCTAGCGCGATTTCGCGCAAATTTTTTTTGAGAACCCTAGGATGTTGGAAAGTTCCATTCCCCAGGAATTCGGGCCATTCCGAATCCGGTAGCAATTTTTTGCCGAACGGGCTTTTAAGCGCTCGATCCGGACACCGGTTCGGGATTTTTTGATGAAAAATCCCTAAAATACTTTTTAGATCAAGGATGAACTCAGCAACCTTATAATAGCGTCTTAAAGCACTTTTGAGATTTTTCCCGATGTCAGGGGGCATTTTGGTAATTCGTCGCCCGAGAGGGGTATTTTCATAATTTTACGCTGTCAACTTTTTCGAACGTCTTTTCAGTCCGTAAATGTAAGCAAACCCTAAGGATGTTGGAAAGTTCCATTCCCCATGAATTCGGGTCATTCCGAAGCCGGTAGCAATTTTTTGCCGAACGGGCTTTTAAGCGCTCGATCCGGACACCGGTTCGGGATTTTTTGACGAAAAATCCCTAAAATGCTTTTTAGATCAAGGATGAATTCAGCAACCTTAGAATAGCGCCTTAAAGCACTTTTGAGATTTTTCTCGATGCCAGGGGGCATTTTGGTAATTCGCCCCCTGAGAGGGGTATTTTCGTAATTTTACGCTGTCAACTTTTTCGAACGCCTTTTCGGTCCGTAAATGTAAGCAAACCCTAGCGAAGATGGGAAGTTCCATTCCCCACGATTGCGGGATTTTCCGAAGCCGGTAGCAATTTTTTGCCTATGAAACTTTTAAGCGCTCGATTCGGACACCTGATTCGGGAATTTTTGACGAAAATTCCCTAAAATGCTTTCTAGATCAAGGATGAACTCAACAGCCTTAGAATAGCGTCTTAAAGCACTTTTGAGATTTTTCCTGATGCCAGGGGGCATTTTGGTAATTCGCCGCCCGAGAGGGGTATTTTCATAATTTTACGCTGTCAACTTTTTCGAACGTCTTTTCAGTCCGTAAATGTAAGCAAACCCTAGCGAAGGCGGCTAGGGTTATTAAGCGTTCGGAGTGGTGGGAAGTGAGGAATGGTTTTCATACATTAAAGTAATGATTTAATGACTATTGTTATTGCGTTGGTAAGTTAGGTTAACGATTCAGTTACAGTTTCGGAATGTAAATATTATGGACGCTAAGTTAGTTTACGATTATATTTTGTTCTTACAGATATGGATTTCAACCCTGGACCTCATGATACATCTATCATATACGACGACGATGACTACGTCGCGAGGCACGTATTTGACGGTGTCGATAGGGGTGTTTTGGAAACAATTCAAAGCACAAGTCACCTCGACGAATGGGTACTGAACGAGGAACAAATAGAACTACTACACAATCAAAATTTGACGGTGTTCACCGATTGCGGGATTTGGGCTCGGCACGACGATTGCCTTATATCCGCTCTAGTTGAACGATGGAGGGGCGAGACGAACTCATTTCACTTCCGGTTTGGTGAAATGACTATTACATTAGAGGACGTTGGATTTATACTTGGAATCCCATGTCACGGTAGACCCATTACTTCGAGTAAAACGTCTGCATCCATAGCGAAGATGGCTAGGCAGTATTTTCCGGGAATTCCGAGGGAAGCTCTTACAACCAACGGCATAAAACTTAAATGGCTGAGAGAGCAGTACGGCGAGCTACCGGATGAATACACTCCTCATGATTTTTCGGTGTATACGAAGGCATTCCTTTTGTATATTATTGGATCTATATTACTTCCGACGCAAAAAAAAAACACGGTGCATCCGAAGTATTTGGTGTTCTTGGAGGATCTTGAGGAGGTATACTCGTATTCGTGGGGTTCAGCTGTCCTTGCGCACCTATATCGAGCATTGCACAAAGCTACGAGAAAGGGTGCCAAGTCCATTGCCGCCTGCATCACTCTGTTACAGGTTTGAGCATTAATATTCTTCGTTGACGTGCCAATATATTCGTGATTAATAACTAATTTCATATTATGTTTGAATTCACAGGTTTGGTCTTACGAGAGGCTACCCACGGGTCGTCCACAGCTCGTAGCTGATTCCGATGAGACGTGGCCTAGGGTGTGGGCCTGGGGGCCTAGGCCCAAACGGAGTAGACGGGTAGACCTCACCACAATCTAATGTTCTATCGGGGGGAACTAGATATGATGGATGCATCCCAGGTGACGTGGCAGCCATATGGGAAGGTGATGCATCGGTTGGATGAGACGTGTTGGCAACTGCCGGTGTCGTACGTGCTGGCAGGTTTGGTTCGGGTGCCACTTATTCATTTCGAAGTATGTGAGTTTCAGATGCCCGATCGAGCTATGAAACAAGCTGGCTGTCTACAAGGGATACCAAAACCCGCTGTAGACATGCGGCCATACAGGAGCGGTCGAGGTCCGAATTTTGAGGTGCCTGATGCCTTGAATTTGCTGAGCGACGAGGTGCAACAGTGGAATACTTGGCAAGAAACGTATGGTAGCCTTGTATCGCTCAAGGACGACGGCACCAGTACTGAGGATTACCTGCAATGGTTTCTCAAGGTGACGCGCACGAGGGTGAATCGTCCTTCCCAAGTGAGGAAGACATCGTACGCGCCACGTGAGGTCTATGACCAGTTCTGGGCATTGAGCATTGTAAGTCAACTCTAGTGTTGTTTCAATATTTATTTTTGCACCTTCTCGACCATGCCTGAAATGATGACGGTGATTTATTTATGCATTTTTTTTAGGTTGACCAGGGCACTAAGGTGTTCAAGCAGCTTGAGCAGTTTGACTGGTATGTCGCGCATGCGCCTGACAGTCTCAAGAGCTCCATTGAGAGGTACAAGACTGATCTTCACAACTTTAGTCTTGCGTACCGGGGTTACCAAGGGGAGCCGTCTAGTGGCTTGCCTCCTGACGCGTACGGCTCTCAGCCCCAGCCCCAGAGTCAGGTGTGGGAGCCGTCTAGTGGCTTGCCTCCTGACGCGTACGGCTCTCAACCCGAGAGTCAAGTGTGGGAGCCGTCTAGTGGCTTGCCTCCTGATGCGTACGGGTTTCAGCCCCAGAGTCAGGTGTGGGAGCCGTTTAGTCGCTTGCCTCCTGACACGTACGACTTTGTGCCCCAGAGTGAATTCTGGGAGCTGTCTAGTCGCTTGCCTCCTGACGCGTCTTTGCCCCAGAGGGAATTCTGGGAGCCGTCTAGTCGCTTTCCTCCTGACACATACGAATCTCAACGCCAGAGTCAGGTGACCCAAGTAGGAATCCAGGCCTCGCGCCCAAGCAACCGGTCGGATAAAGGACAAGCGACAAAGCCATTGAGGCGATGGAAGCGGGATTGGATCGACCGGCACTACTTCGGGCCTGAGCCTGTCGATTCAACAGACTTTCCTCTTGGAACATTGCTAGGTCACGCGGATGTGAGAATGTTGGCACCGGAGATAGATATTTCAAATTTTGTCATGAACGCTTATATAGATCTGCTCCGGATTAGAGAGCTACGTTATAACCAGTGCGAAGATTTGAAGCTTAACATGTATCCCACTTATCTTGTCCCATTAATGGTGACCAGCATGAGGGAGTTCACAGAATCGAGGAGGCGAGGGGCAGGCATGGGTAAGTGGAAACCAGCTGGAAACTTGTTAGCCCTGTTGACCGCAGACTATCAATGTCACGCTGCTCATGCGAACCTTGTCATGATACCTTGCCATCATGAACACCACTGGTTCCTATTAGTTCTCTATCCAGCGAACAGAGCGGTCAACATATACGATAGCCTACGGGAGGACTCTCCCTTTCGGTCGCTGGCACAGATATACAGCGAGTACATCACTGCAGTGGTTAGTTTTTATCGGTTGACCTTGGCTCATAGTATATTCTTATTGTAACATATATTGATGACCTTTTTTTATTGTTGGATGCAGACTACTATCTTCTCGCTAGCGTGCCGAGATTATTCGGGGGAATCCATCACCAGGAATTCGACGGTAGAGCCTTGGACGGTCGAGATGATACAGGACCGACCAAAGCAATATAACAGTCACGATTGCGGGATTTACGTCCTCAAGTACATGGACTACATTGCTCGGTCGGAGGTGCTCAAATATAAATGGTGGACTAGGAAGGCTGCCTTGACGTTTAGGTATAGGATAGCCTGGGAGCTGAAAAAGAATGAAGCTAGACGCCTTAATTACCATTATCCTAACTAGAGTGGCTAAGGTGCAATGAGCAAAGAACCCCTGAAAAAAATGTACATAATTTTTTTATTGTTGCTATGAATTTGGCGATACAGTGTGCACGAATATTAATACATTATAGGATTTTCAAAAAAATTATTTGTCTCGATTTTCGCCGAAATTCATATATATGGCCTATTAGCGTGCCTAAGGGGCAGTGAGCAAAAAAGAAATGACAAAAAAAATTACGAGATTTTTCGGAAGCTATGAATTGGGCCCTAAAGTGTGCCCGAATAGGCCTTCCATAGGAAAACCCAAAAAATAACGTGTCCCGTATCTTGCCGAAATTCTTACGAATGGGCTAACTAGCGTGCCTGAGGTGCAATGAACAAAAAAAAAGTGACAAAAAAAATTACGAGATTTTCGGAAGCTATGAATTGGGCGCTGAAGTGTGCCCGAATAGGCCTTTCATAGGAAAACCCAAAAAATAACGTGTCTCGTATCTTGCCGAAATTCTTACGAATGGGCTAACTAGCGTGCCTGAGGTGCAATGAACAAAAAAAAAGTGACAAAAAAAATTGCGAGATTTTTCGGAAGCCATGAATTGGGCCCTGAAGTGTGCCCGAATAGGCCTTCCATAGGAAAACCCAAAAAATAACGTGTCTCGTATCTTGCCGAAATTCTTACGAATGGGCTAACTAGCGTGCCTGAGGTGCAATGAACAAAAAAAAGTGACAAAAAAAATTACGAGATTTTTCGGAAGCTATGAATTGGGCCCTGAAGTGTACCCGAATAGGCCTTCCATAGGAAAACCCAAAAAATAACGTGTCTCGTATCTTGCCGAAATTCTTACGAATGGGCTAACTAGCGTGCCTGAGGTGCAATGAACAAAAAAAAGTGACAAAAAAAATTACGAGATTTTTCGGAAGCTATGAATTGGGCCCTGAAGTGTGCCCGAATAGGCCTTCCATAGGAAAACCCAAAAAATAACGTGTCTCGTATCTTGCCGAAATTCTTACGAATGGGCTAACTAGCGTGCCTGAGGTGCAATGAACAAAAAAAAGTGACAAAAAAAATTACGAGATTTTTCGGAAGCTATGAATTGGGCCCTGAAGTGTGCCCGAATAGGCCTTCCATAGGAAAACCCAAAAACTAACGTGTCTCGTATCTTGCCGAAATTCTTACGAATGGGCTAACTAGCGTGCCTGAGGTGCAATGAGCAAAAAAAATTACAAGATTGTTCGGAAGTATTGACGGCGCGAATAGTCCCTTCCAAAAATATCAATAATCCACAAACCAAATCACAAATTAAAGATTCAACAAACCAAATCACAAATTTATGCTCATTATAAAAGTTATTCGTTATACAACTGAAACATTAACCCCAAAACTCTTCATCATCATCGTCCTCCTCGACCATACTGCCAGGTTCGAGACCTAACACTTTATAATGGTTTCTCTTGTCATGATCAGTCATCTTATTACACAACGCACACTTTCGCAATTTTTTTTGAGCCGTTGGTTTTTCAATCGGATTCTTCATGCGTATTTCTCGTTTTCGCCCTTTTGTTTGTGCAATAATTGGATCAAAAATGTCGTCCTCCTCACCTTGCATGCTAGTGCCGTCAATGACTGGCTGTTTGGCTCGATTGAATCTACCGGCTGGAGTCGTCCGAGTAGTCGGAGTGTCCCGTCTTTCTGGATCAGCCATCCTAAACTCCACATGCTTAGCCTTATCCCGTGCGGCTGCTTCAACTTGATACCTGTACCCATCAAATGTTGACGCTGCATCCATTGATAAACCGTGCATGATGTTACAAAGGTGATTATATCGCAGCGTCTCAGATTGCTCGAAATCAACTGAAACATTGGGCACGTAAGGAATGTGACCGTGGACTCTATTGGCTTCCTTCGTCCACCGGGCCAAGATATACTGTGGAGGGATTTCACGAGCATTCTTGGAGCTCAAAACCCTCAACGCGTGTCGACAAAGTATACCTTTATGCTCAAACAATTGACAGTTGCAATTTACCAACCCGGTGTCCATACATTTAGCAACGGTAAAATGTCTTCTGTTCCTCGGAGTCGACGAAGAGCACGGATTGGCGAAATTCGTCACGTTTGTCAAAGCATAAACCTTGAGATCTCTGGTGGAATACTCGTGCAACTTTGTCATGCCATATTGATTAGACTTTAGTAGTTCATTCTGAAACTGTCTAAACATTTCCTTGGTATAGACTTGAGCCGCATGAACCTCCAAAGGTGAAAAGAGTAGTATGGCTCTTTCCCTGTAAACTGTACCCGCGTCGGCTTCTCTCTCACGGTACAATTGCCTATCAACGGCTTTCTGCATCTCTAGTACGAACTCCACTATACTTGAAGACTGGCTTACGTACCCATCAAAGAATGAATTCATAGCTTCGCTTCTCGAGGTCGTAGTCATTCCGGCTGCAAAAAACTTCTTGGTGTAGGCACCGACCCACTGTGTCTTGATCGCATACAACGATTGTAACCAGGCATGATTGTGCAAATTGTAGTCATCCATTAACGTGGCCCACCTCTCCTCGAACACGTCTACCGTCAACGATTTCTTCACACATGTATTAAAGTCAGTCTTGAATTCCGGATGGTTTGCATATACATTGTGAAGCCGTTCGGGATATTTGTTGCTTATGTGCCACGTGCACAGTCCATGGTGAGTATCTGGAAGGACCTTAGCGATTGCATTTTTCATTGCCAGATCTTGGTCGGTGATGATGGTCTTTGGAGGAATATGATACATTGCTTGAAGCCACGTTTCAAATAACCACGTAAATGACTCCTCCGTCTCATCCCTAAGCAGGGCAAAGCCAAACGAGATTGACTGATAGTGGTGGTTCACCCCGGTGAACGGAGCAAAAGGCATAGAGTACTTATTGGTGCGGTATGTGGTGTCAAACGTCACAACATCCCCAAAATTTTGGTAAGCAGCTCTAGAACGGGGGTCCGCCCAAAATATAGTACTAATGCGGTTCTCATCATCCAGTTGGAGACTGTAGAAAAATCCAGAATTCTCACTCTGAAGGCACCTGAAGAGATCAAGTGTAGCTTGAGAATCACTCCTACCGAAAGACTCTCTCTTCTGAGCACGAAGTTCATTTCGAAGGTCTACTTCGTTGAAACTCAACCTGTCAATCCCCCCAGCCTGGCTTGAGAAAACCCCCATCATCTTAGAAGGTGGAATTTTAGCCCCGGCCATTGTAAAAATCAGTTGTCTGTGTGCCGCGCTAATTTCTCGGTGTTGATGAATTTGACCAATCTTACTGGGGGTCATCAACTGATGATTATGACTCAACTCCACTCCCGTCACAACCCAATGGTTTTCTTTTTTCCGGTGTACTGCATACACATGGGCCTTGCAGCCGGTACCCAAAAATGTGTCGCGTTTTCTTTGTTTTGTTGTCCCTTCGTCACTGATCTGAACGACCGGGGGTACATGCGGTGCTCCTCGATGACACTCAAATAGTCTTGCACAAATTTGATCGGTATTCACCCGTTTTCTAGTCGTCTTAGTTCTAATACCGAAAACCATCGTTTTTGAATATGCTCTGTAGTATGCTTCGACTTCGTCCAGTGTTTGAAAAACTTGATCCAAGTAAGGTGGATCAGAACCTTCACAAAAATTGCTTCCTCCAGTTGCATCCATATTTATACAGAAATCTAAAAAATAAAAATTATATCATTCTCAACAAGTCATAGAATTAAATAAAAGAAGAATAAAAATTATTTGCAGTGTAATCGTTGGAAAATTTGTATAATGTAAAATTACCAAAATAGCCCCCGATGAGCGGCAAATTACCGAAATGCCCTCGGGGGTTCATTATCACCCTAACGCCCCAAATCAGCTTCGAAACAACCTTTCAGGTGCTTTGCTTACATTTCTGGACGAAGCAGTCATTTGAAAAACTGAAGGGGGCAAAGTAATGAAAATACCCCTCTCGGGAATGCGAATTACCAAAATGCCCCCTCGCATCAGAAAAGCTGAATAGTTTTTTCGAACGACTTTTAAGCTTTATCTAATTCACAACTTTTAAATAACTTTTCGGGTGTCTCACACCCTTTCCTGAACTAAAAGTTTTTAAGGAAATTCGTGTAATGTAAAATTAGGAAAATAGCCCCCGATGAGCGGCAAATTATCGAAATGGCCCGGGGTTCATTATGACCCCAACGCCTCGCGAATCAGCTTCAAATCAGCCTTTCAGGTGCTTTGCTTACATTTATGGACTGAGAAGTCGTTTCAAAAACTTGACACCGTAAAATTACCAAAATACCCCTCTCGGGGCGACGAACTACCAAGATGCCCCCTGGCATCAGGAAAAATCTCGAAAGTGCTTTAAGATGCTATTTTAAGGTTGCTGAGTTCATCCTTGATCTAAAAAGCATTTTACGGATTTTTCGTCTAAAAATCCCGAACCGGTGTCCGGATCGAGCGCTTAAAAGCCCGTTCGACAAAAAATTGCTACCGGCTTCGGAATGGCCCGAATTCCTGTGGAATGGAACTTCCCATCTTCGCTAGGGTTTGCTTACATTTACGGACTGGAAAGACGTTCGAAAAAGTTAACAGCGTGAAATTACCAAAATACCCCTCTTGGGCGACGAATTACCGAAATGCCCCTGGCATCGGGAAAAATCTCAAAAGTGCTTTAAGATGCTATTCTAAGGTTCCTGAGTTCATCCTTGATCTAAAAAGCACTTTAGGGATTTTTCGTAAAAAAAATCCCGAACCGGTGTCCAGATCGAGCGCTTAAAAGCCCGTTCGGCAAAAAATTGCTACCGGCTTCGGAATGGCCCGAATTCATGGGGAATGGAACTTCCCATCCTCGCTAGAGTTTGCTTACATTTACGGACTGGAAAGACGTTCGAAAAAGTTAACAGCGTAAAATTACCAAAATACCCCTCTCGGGCGGCGAATTACCAAAATGCCCCTGGCATCGGGAAAAATCTCAAAAGTGCTTTAAGATGCTATTCTAAGGTTGCTGAGTTCATCCTTCGTCTAGAAAGAACTTTAGGGATTTTTCGTCAAAAAATCCCGAACCGGTGTCCGGATCGAGCGCTTAAAAGCCCGTTCGGCAAAAAATTGCTACCGGCTTCGGAATGGCCCAAATTCCTGGGGAATGGAACTTCCCATCTTCGCTAGGGTTTGCTTACATTTACGGACTGAAAAGACGTTCGAAAAAGTTGACAGCGTAAAATTACGAAAATACCCCTCTCGGGCGGCGAATTACCAAAATGCCCCTGGCATCAGGAAAAATCTCAAAAGTGCTTTAAGATGCTATTCTAAGGTTTCTGAGTTCATCCTTGATCTAGAAAGCATTTTACGGATTTTTCGTAAAAAAATCCCGAACCGGTGTCTGGATCGAGCGCTTAAAAGCCCGTTCGGCAAAAAACTGCTACCGGCTTCAGAATTGCCTGAATTCCTAGGGAATAGAACTTCCCAACATCCAAGGGTTCTCAAAAAAGTTTCGCGCAAAATCGCGCTAGCTTGATATTTTAAATTACACTGCGAAGTTACAAGATTGCGCGTATCAGTTAACCCCTTTCCAGTCTTTTGAAAAATCTGAACTTTTTACCTGATACAGATCTTTTAAAAATAACTAGGGTCTCTTTTTTACACTTTGGCAAAATCTAGCTCTAGCTATTTTTATAAATTCGTGAAAGATCATAATTTTGACGCCCTAAAAAATCGATATTTTCGAATCTTTCGAATGTAATACCGCGATTTGTAAAAACGTAATTTTGACACTCTAAACACGAATTTTAGACTATGGTAAGAACAATTTAAGCGTACGAACAATTTAAATTAACAGTGAATTATAAGAAAATTCAAAATACTTACTTGTTTTGACTTGAAAAAAATGACGAAGAAATCCACCTATCTTCTTCTAGCGGTTATCCACCGATCTTCTAGCGTAAAAATTTTTTCGCTCGTATTGTTGTGGAGATTATGTAGGTGAGATAGGGAGAATGATGAGAGTGTAAGAAATAATTCGGGGGAAGAGGGTTTTTATAGACAGAAAAGTGAGCCGGGGGGGGGGGGGGGGCAACTAATGTTCTGCCATGTGTCGAAGAGGGGTGGGGGCCAAGCCATGGGAGGAGGTTTTGGGAGGGGGAAAAGAGGGGGGAATCTGCCGAAGGGGGGTGGGGGCCTAGGGAGGGAGAATGACACGTGGGGGGGGGGGGAGAGGTGGGGGCCACGGGGGGAGGGGGGTTACTGCCGGGTTAAGATTGGCCTTGGGCCAATCGCATGACTCTCGTGCGATTGGCCCAAAGCCAATCGCCAGACTCTTAATTTTACATTACACGAATTTCCTTAAAAACTTTTAGTTCAGGAAAGGGTGTGAGACACCCGAAAAGTTATTTAAAAGTTGTGAATTAGATAAAGCTTAAAAGTCGTTCGAAAAAACTATTCAGCTTTTCTGATGCCAGGGGGCATTTTGGTAATTCGCATTCCCGAGAGGGGTATTTTCATTACTTTGCCCCCTTCAGTTTTTCAAATGACTACTTCGTCCAGAAATGTAAGCAAAGCACCTGAAAGGTTGTTTCGAAGCTGATTTGGGGCGTTAGGGTGATAATGAACCCCCGAGGGCATTTCGGTAATTTGCCGCTCATCGGGGGCTATTTTGGTAATTTTACATTATTCAAATTTTCCAACGATTACACTGCAAATAATTTTTATTCTTCTTTTATTTAATTCTATGACTTGTTGAGAATGATATAATTTTTATTTTTTAGATTTCAGTATAAATATGGATGCAACTGGAGGAAGCAATTTTTGTGAAAGTTCTGATCCACCTTACTTGGATCAAGTTTTTCAAACACTGGACGAAGTCGAAGCATACTACAGAGCATATTCGAAAACGATGGGTTTCGGTATTAGAACTAAGACGACTAGAAAACGGGTGAATACCGATCAAATTTGTGCAAGACTATTTGAGTGTCATCGAGGAGCACCGCATGTACCCCCGGTCGTTCAGATCAGTGACGAAGGGACAACAAAACAAAGAAAACGCGACACATTTTCGGGTACCGGCTGCAAGGCCCATGTATATGCAGTACACCGGAAAAAAGAAAACCATTGGGTTGTGACGGGAGTGGAGTTGAGTCATAATCATCAGTTGATGACCCCCAGTAAGATTGGTCAAATTCATCAACACCGAGAAATTAGCGCGGCACACAGACAACTGATTTTTACAATGGCCGGGGCTAAAATTCCACCTTCTAAGATGATGGGGGTTTTCTCAAGCAGGCTGGGGGGATTGACAGGTTGAGTTTCAACGAAGTAGACCTTCGAAATGAACTTCGTGCTCAGAAGAGAGAGTATTTCGGTAGGAGTGATTCTCAAGCTACACTTGATCTCTTCAGGTGCCTTCAGAGTGAGAATTCTAGATTTTTCTACAGTCTCCAACTGGATGATGAGAACCGCATTAGTACTATATTTTGAGCGGACCCCCGTTCTAGAGCTGCTTACCAAAATTTTGGGGATGTTGTGACGTTTGACACCACATACCACACCAATAAGTACTCTATGCCTTTTGCTCCGTTCATCGGGGTGAACCACCACTATCAGTCAATCTCGTTTGGCTTTGCCCTGCTTAGGGATGAGACGGAGGAGTCATTTACGTTGTTATTTGAAACGTGGCTTCAAGCAATGTATCATATTCCTCCAAAGACCATCATCACCGACCAAGATCTGGCAATGAAAAATGCAATCGCTAAGGTCCTTCCAGATACTCACCATGGACTGTGCACGTGGCACATAAGCAACAAATATCCCGAACGGCTTCACAATGTATATGCAAACCATCCGGAATTCAAGACTGACTTTAATACATGTGTGAAGAAATCGTTGACGGTAGACGTGTTCGAGGAGAGGTGGGCCACGTTAATGGATGACTACAATTTGCACAATCATGCCTGGTTACAATCGTTGTATGCGATCAAGACACAGTGGGTCGGTGCCTACACCAAGAAGTTTTTTGCAGCCGGAATGACTACGACCTCGAGAAGCGAAGCTATGAATTCATTCTTTGATGGGTACGTAAGCCAGTCTTCAAGTATAGTGGAGTTCGTACTAGAGATGCAGAAAGCCGTTGATAGGCAATTGTACCGTGAGAGAGAAGCCGACGCGGGTACAGTTTACAGGGAAAGAGCCATACTACTCTTTTCACCTTTGGAGGTTCATGCGGCTCAAGTCTATACCAAGGAAATGTTTAGACAGTTTCAGAATGAACTACTAAAGTCTAATCAATATGGCATGACAAAGTTGCACGAGTATTCCACCAGAGATCTCAAGGTTTATGCTTTGACAAACGTGACGAATTTCGCCAATCCGTGCTCTTCGTCGACTCCGAGGAACAGAAGACATTTTACCGTTGCTAAATGTATGGACACCGGGTTGGTAAATTGCAACTGTCAATTGTTTGAGCATAAAGGTATACTTTGTCGACACGCGTTGAGGGTTTTGAGCTCCAAGAATGCTCGTGAAATCCCTCCACAGTATATCTTGGCCCGGTGGACGAAGGAAGCCAATAGAGTCCACGGTCACATTCCTTACGTGCCCAATGTTTCAGTTGATTTCGAGCAATCTGAGACGCTGCGATATAATCACCTTTGTAACATCATGCACGGTTTATCAATGGATGCAGCGTCAACATTTGATGGGTACAGGTATCAAGTTGAAGCAGCCGCACGGGATAAGGCTAAGCATGTGGAGTTTAGGATGGCTGATCCAGAAAGACGGGACACTCCGACTACTCGGACGACTCCAGCCGGTAGATTCAATCGAGCCAAACAGCCAGTCATTGACGGCACTAGCATGCAAGGTGAGGAGGACGACATTTTTGATCCAATTATTGCACAAACAAAAGGGCGAAAACGAGAAATACGCATGAAGAATCCGATTGAAAAACCAACGGCTCAAAAAAAATTGCGAAAGTGTGCGTTGTGTAATAAGATGACTGATCATGACAAGAGAAACCATTATAAAGTGTTAGGTCTCGAACCTGGCAGTATGGTCGAGGAGGACGATGATGATGAAGAGTTTTGGGGTTAATGTTTCAGTTGTATAACGAATAACTTTTATAATGAGCATAAATTTGTGATTTGGTTTGTTGAATCTTTAATTTGTGATTTGGTTTGTGGATTATTGATATTTTTGGAAGGGACTATTCGCGCCGTCAATACTTCCGAACAATCTTGTAATTTTTTTTGCTCATTGCACCTCAGGCACGCTAGTTAGCCCATTCGTAAGAATTTCGGCAAGATACGAGACACGTTAGTTTTTGGGTTTTCCTATGGAAGGCCTATTCGGGCACACTTCAGGGCCCAATTCATAGCTTCCGAAAAATCTCGTAATTTTTTTTGTCACTTTTTTTTTGTTCATTGCACCTCAGGCACGCTAGTTAGCCCATTCGTAAGAATTTCGGCAAGATACGAGACACGTTATTTTTTGGGTTTTCCTATGGAAGGCCTATTCGGGCACACTTCAGGGCCCAATTCATAGCTTCCGAAAAATCTCGTAATTTTTTTTGTCACTTTTTTTTTGTTCATTGCACCTCAGGCACGCTAGTTAGCCCATTCGTAAGAATTTCGGCAAGATACGAGACACGTTATTTTTTGGGTTTTCCTATGGAAGGCCTATTCGGGCACACTTCAGGGCCCAATTCATAGCTTCCGAAAAATCTCGTAATTTTGTCACTTTTTTTTTTGTTCATTGCACCTCAGGCACGCTAGTTAGCCCATTCGTAAGAATTTCGGCAAGATACGAGACACGTTATTTTTTGGGTTTTCCTATGGAAGGCCTATTCGGGCACACTTCAGGGCCCAATTCATGGCTTCCGAAAAATCTCGCAATTTTTTTTGTCACTTTTTTTTTGTTCATTGCACCTCAGGCACGCTAGTTAGCCCATTCGTAAGAATTTCGGCAAGATACGAGACACGTTATTTTTTGGGTTTTCCTATGAAAGGCCTATTCGGGCACACTTCAGCGCCCAATTCATAGCTTCCGAAAATCTCGTAATTTTTTTTGTCACTTTTTTTTTGTTCATTGCACCTGAGGCACGCTAGTTAGCCCATTCGTAAGAATTTCGGCAAGATACGGGACACGTTATTTTTTGGGTTTTCCTATGGAAGGCCTATTCGGGCACACTTCAGGGCCCAATTCATAGCTTCCGAAAAATCTCGTAATTTTTTTTGTCATTTCTTTTTTGCTCACTGCCCCTTAGGCACGCTAATAGGCCATATATATGAATTTTGGCGAAAATCGAGACAAATAATTTTTTTGAAAATCCTATAATGTATTAATATTCGTGCACACTGTATCGCCAAATTCATAGCAACAATAAAAAAATTATGTACATTTTTTCAGGGGTTCTTTGCTCATTGCACCTTAGCCACTCTAGTTAGGATAATGGTAATTAAGGCGTCTAGCTTCATTCTTTTTCAGCTACCAGGCTATCCTATACCTAAACGTCAAGGCAGCCTTCCTAGTCCACCATTTATATTTGAGCACCTCCGACCGAGCAATGTAGTCCATGTACTTGAGGACGTAAATCCCGCAATCGTGACTGTTATATTGCTTTGGTCGGTCCTGTATCATCTCGACCGTCCAAGGCTCTACCGTCGAATTCCTGGTGATGGATTCCCCCGAATAATCTCGGCACGCTAGCGAGAAGATAGTAGTCTGCATCCAACAATAAAAAAAGGTCATCAATATATGTTACAATAAGAATATACTATGAGCCAAGGTCAACCGATAAAAACTAACCACTGCAGTGATGTACTCGCTGTATATCTGTGCCAGCGACCGAAAGGGAGAGTCCTCCCGTAGGCTATCGTATATGTTGACCGCTCTGTTCGCTGGATAGAGAACTAATAGGAACCAGTGGTGTTCATGATGGCAAGGTATCATGACAAGGTTCGCATGAGCAGCGTGACATTGATAGTCTGCGGTCAACAGGGCTAACAAGTTTCCAGCTGGTTTCCACTTACCCATGCCTGCCCCTCGCCTCCTCGATTCTGTGAACTCCCTCATGCTGGTCACCATTAATGGGACAAGATAAGTGGGATACATGTTAAGCTTCAAATCTTCGCACTGGTTATAACGTAGCTCTCTAATCCGGAGCAGATCTATATAAGCGTTCATGACAAAATTTGAAATATCTATCTCCGGTGCCAACATTCTCACATCCGCGTGACCTAGCAATGTTCCAAGAGGAAAGTCTGTTGAATCGACAGGCTCAGGCCCGAAGTAGTGCCGGTCGATCCAATCCCGCTTCCATCGCCTCAATGGCTTTGTCGCTTGTCCTTTATCCGACCGGTTGCTTGGGCGCGAGGCCTGGATTCCTACTTGGGTCACCTGACTCTGGCGCTGAGATTCGTACGTGTCAGGAGGAAAGCGACTAGACGGCTCCCAGAATTCCCTCTGGGGCAAAGACGCGTCAGGAGGCAAGCGACTAGACAGCTCCCAGAATTCACTCTGGGGCACAAAGTCGTACGTGTCAGGAGGCAAGCGACTAAACGGCTCCCACACCTGACTCTGGGGCTAAAACCCGTACGCATCAGGAGGCAAGCCACTAGACGGCTCCCACACCTGACTCTCGGGCTGAGAGCCGTACGCGTCAGGAGGCAAGCCACTAGACGGCTCCCACACCTGACTCTGGGGCTGGGGCTGAGAGCCGTACGCGTCAGGAGGCAAGCCACTAGACGGCTCCCCTTGGTAACCCCGGTACGCAAGACTAAAGTTGTGAAGATCAGTCTTGTACCTCTCAATGGAGCTCTTGAGACTGTCAGGCGCATGCGCGACATACCAGTCAAACTGCTCAAGCTGCTTGAACACCTTAGTGCCCTGGTCAACCTAAAAAAAATGCATAAATAAATCACCGTCATCATTTCAGGCATGGTCTAGAAGGTGCAAAAATAAATATTGAAACAACACTAGAGTTGACTTACAATGCTCAATGCCCAGAACTGGTCATAGACCTCACGTGGCGCGTACGATGTCTTCCTCACTTGGGAAGGACGATTCACCCTCGTGCGCGTCACCTTGAGAAACCATTGCAGGTAATCCTCAGTACTGGTGCCGTCGTCCTTGAGCGATACAAGGCTACCATACGTTTCTTGCCAAGTATTTCACTGTTGCACCTCGTCGCTCAGCAAATTCAAGGCATCAGGCACCTCAAAATTCGGACCTCGACCGCTCCTGTATGGCCGCATGTCTACAGCGGGTTTTGGTATCCCTTGTAGACAGCCAGCTTGTTTCATAGCTCGATCGGGCATCTGAAACTCACATACTTCAAAATGAATAAGTGGCACCCGAACCAAACCTGCCAGCACGTACGACACCGGCAGTTGCCAACACGTCTCATCCAACCGATGCATCACCTTCCCATATGGCTGCCACGTCACCTGGGATGCATCCATCATATCTAGTTCCCCCCGATAGAACATTAGATTGTGGTGAGGGTCTACCCGTCTACTCCGTTTGGGCCTAGGCCCCCAGGCCCACACCCTAGGCCACGTCTCATCGGAATCAGCTACGGGCTGTGGACGACCCGTGGGTAGCCTCTCGTAAGACCAAACCTGTGAATGCAAACATAATATGAAATTAGTTATTAATCACGAATATATTGGCACGTCAACGAAGAATATTAATGCTCAAACCTGTAACAGAGTGATGCAGGCGGCAATGGACTTGGCACCCTTTCTCGTAGCTTTGTGCAATGCTCGATATAGGTGCGCAAGGACAGCTGAACCCCACGAATACGAGTATACCTCCTCAAGATCCTCCAAGAACACCAAATACTTCGGATGCACCGTGTTTTTTTTTTGCGTCGGAAGTAATATAGATCCAATAATATACAAAAGGAATGCCTTCGTATACACCGAAAAATCATGAGGAGTGTATTCATCCGGTAGCTCGCCGTACTGCTCTCTCAGTCATTTAAGTTTTATGCCGTTGGTTGTAAGAGCTTCCCTCGGAATTCCCAGAAAATACTGCCTAGCCATCTTCGCTATGGATGCAGACGTTTTACTCGAAGTAATGGGTCTACCGTGACATGGGATTCCAAGTATAAATCCAACGTCCTCTAATGTAATAGTCATTTCACCAAACCGGAAGTGAAATGAGTTCGTCTCGCCCCTCCATCGTTCAACTAGAGCGGATATAAGGCAATCGTCGTGCCGAGCCCAAATCCCGCAATCGGTGAACACCGTCAAATTTTGATTGTGTAGTAGTTCTATTTGTTCCTCGTTCAGTACCCATTCGTCGAGGTGACTTGTGCTTTGAATTGTTTCCAAAACACCCCTATCGACACCGTCAAATACGTGCCTCGCGACGTGGTCATCGTCATCGTATAGGATAGATGTATCATGAGGTCCAGGGTTGAAATCCATATCTGTAAGAACAAAATATAATCGTAAACTAACTTAGCGTCCATAATATTTACATTCCGAAACTGTAACTGAATCGTTAACCTAGCTTACCAACGCAATAACAATAGTCATTAAATCATTACTTTAATGTATGAAAATCATTCCTCACTTCCCACCACTCCGAACGCTTAATAACCCTAGCCGCCTTCGCTAGGGTTTGCTTACATTTACGGACTGAAAAGACGTTCGAAAAAGTTGACAGCGTAAAATTACGAAAATACCCCTCTCGGGCGGCGAATTACCAAAAATGCCCCCTGGCATCAGGAAAAATCTCAAAAGTGCTTTAAGACGCTATTGTAAGGTTGCTGAGTTCATCCTTGATCTAGAAAGCATTTTAGGGAATTTTCGTCAAAAATTCCCGAATCAGGTGTCCGGATCGAGCGCTTAAAAGTTTCATAGGCAAAAAATTGCTACCGGCTTCGGAAAATCCCGCAATCGTGGGGAATGGAACTTCCCATCTTCGCTAGGGTTTGCTTACATTTACGGACTGAAAAGGCGTTCGAAAAAGTTGACAGCGTAAAATTACGAAAATACCCCTCTAAGGCGGCGAATTACCAAAATGCCCCCTGGCATCGAGAAAAATCTCAAAAGTGCTTTAAGACGCTATTATAAGGTTTCTGAGTTCATCCTTGATCTAAAAAGCATTTTAGGGATTTTTCGTCAAAAAATCCCGAACCGGTGTCCGGATTGAGCGCTTAAAAGCCCGTTCGGCAAAAAATTGCTACCGGCTTCGGAATGGCCCGAATTCCTGGGGAATGGAACTTTCCAACATCCTTAGGGTTTGCTTACATTTACGGACTGAAAAGACGTTCGAAAAAGTTGACAGCGTAAAATTACGAAAATACCCCTCTCGGGCGGCGAATTACCAAAATGCCCCCTGACATCGGGGAAAATCTCAAAAGTGCTTTAAGACGCTATTCTAAGGTTTCTGAGTTCATCCTTGATCTAAAAAGTATTTTAGGGATTTTTCGTCAAAACATCCCGAACCGGTGTCCGGATCGAGCGCTTAAAAGCCCGTTCGGCAAAAAATTGCTATCGGCTTCGGAATGGCCCGAATTCTTGGGGAATGGAACTTTCCAACATCCTAGGGTTCTCAAAAAAATTTCGCGCGAAATCGCGCTAGCTTGATATTTTAAATTACACTGCGAAGTTACAAGGTTGCGCGTATCAGTTAACCCCTTTCCAGTCTTTGGAAAAATCTGAAATTGTTACCTGATACAGATCTTTTAAAAATAACTAGGGTCTATTTTTTGTACTTTGGCAAAATCTAGCTCTAGCTATTTTTTATAAATTCGTGAAAGATCATAATTTTGACGCCCTAAAAAATCGCTATTTTCGAATCTTTCGAATGTAATACCCCGATTTGTAAAAACGTAATTTTGACGCCCTAAACACGAATTTTAGACTATGGTAAGAACAATTTAAGCGTACGAACAATTTAAATTAACATTGAATTATAAGAAAATTCAAAATACTTACTTGTTTTGACTTGAAAAAAATGACGAAGAAATCCACCGATCTTCTTCTAGCGGTTATCCACCGATCTTCTAGCGTAAATTTTTTTCGCTCGTATTGTTGTGGAGATTATGTAGGTGAGATAGGGAGAATGATGAGAGTGTAAGAAATAATTCGGGGAAAGAGGGTTTTTATAGACAGAAAAGTGAGCCGTGGGAGGGGGGAGAGGGCAACTAATGTTCTGCCATGTGTCGAAGAGGGGTGGGGGCCAAGCCATGGGAGGAGGTTTTGGGAGGGGGAAAGAGGGGGGAATCTGCCGAAGGGGGGTGGGGGCCTAGGGAGGGAGAATGACACGCGGGGGGGGGGGGTGGGTAAGAGGGGTGGGGGCCAAGGGGGGAGGGGGGTTACTGCCGGGGGTGGAAATTCGGGTGAGAGGGGGTGGGGGCCGGGGGGGGGGATCTGCCGAAGGGGGGTGGGGGCCAAGGGAGGGAGAAAGACACGTGGGGGGGGGGGGGGGAAGAGAGGTGGGGGCCACGGGGGGAGGGGGGTTACTGCCGGGTTAAGATTGGCCTTGGGCCAATCGCGCCCATGACTCTCGCGCGATTGGCCCAAAGCCAATCGCTAGACAGTCTGGCGATTGGCTTTGGGCCAATCGCGCGACAGTCATGCGATTGGCCCAAGGGCAATCGCGGCTCCTTTTTGGCCAGAAATGGCCCAAGCAGCTGCTTTCTTTTCTTTTTTTTTTTTTTATGCAATCGCTAGTAATACTAGCGATTCGGTAGGAAAAAAAAAATTCCCACCGGTCGATGGGGATCGATCCCCATATATATATATATATATAGCTGATCCATTGCTAGCGCTAGCAAGCTTGCTAGCGCTATTTTGCTGTCCGCTACATAATGTCGCGGACGTCAGCTATCGTCCGCGACATTATGTAGCGGACGGCAAAACAGCGCTAGCAAGCTAGCGCTAGCAATAGATCACGACCTTATATATATATATATATATATATATATATATATATATATATATATATATATATATATATATTTGTGATAAATAGGCTTATGCCGGCGATGACGACCGTCTCCATATGTTATTAGTTTTCTAAATAAGAAAAATCTAATTGTGGCACTAGTGGCCGTCTCCATAGGTCTCTCTCTCTCTCTCTCTCTCTTTTCTTTTTCAAATTTATATAAAACAAGGGCAACACAAAAAACCTGGATCCAAGTAGCAATAATAAATCATTCATCAATCATTAACAAGATTTTCAAGATCCATGATTCAAAATCCTTGAAATCTATTACAACTCCTTAAAACCTATAACAAACTTTCATACAACTTTAAATTATTCAAGAACAATCTTGAACCCTATCAAAGTTTCTTCAAACACTAGAGAAATCTCAAGCATTCACAGAACTACCAAGATCTTGCACACCATCAAGGTTAATCCCCCAAGTCTGGCATCTCTAAGACCAATTGCATTTGCACTGGCATTTGCATCCATGTCAACCTGATACAAAGACAAACTTCATTATTATCAAATTACACTAACGAGGCGTATGAAAAAATGTAAGCACAATATGATATAGAACTCAAGAACCAAGTAAAAGTTTGTTAACAAGTGGATAGATGCTTTTACAGACGATACCAAACAGTGGCAGCGATCCTAGTATATTTTACACCACATGCAGTAACTGACATAATAGAACTACCATTACTAAAAGGTACTAATAATAATCCATAATGCAAAACCTTTTCATGGGCATCCATAATTTTGTTTTCCCCAAAACTAAAACTTGGTAAGGAAAAGTTGTTACAAATATTACCTGAGATCCCTATTTGCCTTGAAAGCATTACAAGTGGACTTTGATCAGCGTGAAAAACTCTGAAAAACTTTTGTTAAGAAAGAGTCCAACTTCAACGCCCAAAGACATTAATTGGCAAGTATAGTTTCAATAATAGAGCTCTATAATACAAAACTATCTATGTTCATATTAGTTACGAAAGACTAATCCACCGTAACGTCCCCTTTCAATCTCTAATCACACCAAACCAGATACACTCTCCAAGCCAACAAGTAGCATTAAACAAAACATAGCAATGGCGGTACAATTGTTCAGGGCAACTTCTTTTGAGTATGACTCTTGTAAAGGTCACCTCACTAAAGCAGTTATCAGTAAGGTATTACAATGGCTAGACAGCTTACAAGTAGAGTTATGCTATATCTAGCTAGTCAAAAAAATCAAACCAGCTTAAACAGACAAACGGTTGCCTAACACCAGATAGCATTATCTAAAAATCTAATTAACTTGTAGGGAACCATCCTAAAAAGTTTAACACAAAATCAAATGAGTGCAAGTGGGGCACACTTGGCTGTATAATTCAATTTCAGCCTTTCGCACATATGGATAACGTGGCTTAAAGGGAATGCGCTGGTAAACGCAACTTTAAGCTTTTCTTGTAAGTTCAAAGAAAACTTATGAAAACAGTACAATTCTAGCATTTTCTGCAAACATGTAGTATGTTAATGAAGAAATCTTATACCCGACTGCTTGACCCAGCTGAATCCTTGTACTTCTGAGCTACTGAAGTCTAGTTAGGGTAATGGGTAGGTACAAGGTTAGGCACACGTGCCACGCACCCAATAAAAGAACCTAGCTCGTCATGTGCTTTGGTGACCCAACATCCGTCGTTATCATACCCAACATATACACATGTTTCCCTTGCCCATCTTTTTTCCCATTGTTAGCCCCCGTTTCCTCGAGGACCTAGCATCTGAACCAAAACACACTAGACATAATGAACCCAGTCATCATAAAAGGGAATGCGATGCAAATATGAAATGACTGCAAAGTTGTGCAGCTTGTTGAATGTGTAACAAACTGCAACGGATATTGTATCGCATTATACGCATATATTAAATTACTAAAACTCGTAAAATTAGAAGACAGATTACTGGACACACTAGTAACAAGGTGATACGCAGAAAACATACACTTGTTCTAAGAGCATGTTAGTCGCTTCCTTCTCAGGTACGTCAACCCCTTTTAACATAACAAACAAAAGTTAAACCCCATGGCAGCATTCCTTCCGTCAATTTGTCATATCCGGTCACACCAAGTAGTAGAGCGCTCAACATCAATTTTTATCAAATGCATGTCCTCACCAATAGCACATTAATCACATTTTACACCACTAGCAGATGTTTCCTATAGGTAACGTTCCTGTTAGACATACACTTGCCATGTCATACCAGTTGCTCTCGATATATCTCGTGTTCATGTTTGTTTTAACAGTCAGAATTCACCATTTGCACCATTAATCATGTACATGAAAGGGGTAGTTATACAACTGACTGAAACATGTAGCATACTTGCATAGCTCGACAATAAATTCATAATTCTCCAGAAAAAAATCCAGAAACAAATGCTAAAACAACACAAAAACAGATCATGAACCCTCAAATTACACAAAAAACAAAGATCAAACAAAACATTTAAAGCATAGAAAGCATCACACCCATCTGCCCAAAATGTAAACGTAAAGAGGAATTGTCACGAAAACCCATTTAAACAAACTCAATCAAAATAGTATCAACAAGACAGAAAAATACGATCAATAGGTCTAGAGAAATATTACATGATTAAAGAGAAGATAGCGATGTTGTCGGCCGGATGTGGATCAAGTGGCGGCGAAAAGGACTACCGGCAAAGAGTCACAGTCGAACTTGAAGGTGGTGGGTTCACGGGTCGAAGTTGGAGAAAGCTGAAAAAATGGAGCACTGCCGGCGATGGCGGCGGCAAGAGGCGCTAATGGCGACAACGACAATCCCATAAGACCCAAATGTTTGAACATAGAAATCGAAATAAAAAACTTTCGAAACATCAAATTAGATACATTTTAGAGCAGAAACAGTCAATTATTGCTTAATCGGGGCTTGGGTGAAAGAAAATCTTACCTTAATTAGATGAATCCGACAGTATGGTTGATCCTACAGCATACCGGAGCATCGACTGAAAGGAAGAGCATGCGGAAAAGAGAAGAGAAGATAGGATTCAACAAGAGAAAGGGATTCGACGAGAAGAATAGAGAAATCAAACAAGGGAATGAGGAAAGAGAAGAAAGAGAAATGAGCGCGAGTGTGCGGTGTTTAGAAAACTAAAGAAAAAACCGAAAAAGTAAAAGAGGAAAACTTGGATATAAGTAGATCCCGGCAGTCAACGCGTCGCCCAAGACAACTAAGATGCCGGCATAGGTCGTGCTAGGCCGCTAAATTTTGGCGCTCATATATTTGCTGTGAAAATACAGTCTATAGCAGCGCGCAACATGCGACCACAGGTTCAGAGGTCCGCTATAGATACTATAGCAACCGCCATTATAGAGGCGCCGCATACCCCATTTATAGCAACGCTTCTTTGTGACCGCTGGTACAGAACGCCGTGATAGATTACTTTTTTTGTAGTGAAACATAATAATCTCGATCAATTTTTCTCTTAAATCACCATAATCTCCTTCCTTTTATTTTATTACAAGTTTTATATATTGTTTTCTCTCCTTTTTTTTTTCAATCATTTATTATGTATTGTTACTCATTTCTTAGTGATTTTGAGTAATACAATCTCAAATACATGGGTTATTATTACTAATATTATCACTGCAATTGTTATTAGTTAGGAAAGACTATTTCTCTTATTTCACACAGTATTTTTCATCTTCATTAGTCACTAAAAATTAACAGTCATTACTCAAGTTCATATTTAACGATAAAAATTGATAGGAGAACTCATATAAAAGGGTAAAAATAATTTTATAATTATCTTATTGTCATTACTAATTTTGTAATTATTATTAGGCATATAAATACGAGATCTCTTAATAACAATTTTAATAGTTGTTGCTCCCGTGCGTAACGTACGGGATCAAAACTAATTTGGGGAGAAGAGGAAGAAAGATGAGTGAAAGATGAGGGGCTTGTAGGTAGATGAGAGAGTGAGAGAGAGTCTGACTTTGATGTGATTAGGTAAAAGAGGAAGAGGAAGAGGAAGAGGAAGAAAGATGTGATCAGGTAGATGAGAGTAGGGATGACAATAAGACCCGCAACCGGCGGATCCCCGACCCACCCCGGTCCTATAGGAGCGGGTTATTTTGACTTTGACCGGATCACGGGGCGCGTATGGTTTTTTTTTCTAAAAACCGCAGTGGATTAGGATCGGGTATGGTATTTCTATCAACCCGCTCCGGTATCCGACCAGCCCCGCGACCCGCTCTCGCCCCGGTATATTAACCATATATGTCATTTAATCATAGCCGTCCATCTTTACATATATATATATATGCTTTCAAGACAACCCTAATTGTCTATCTTCACTCACTCTCTTCTCTGCCGCTCAAGAGTCAAGTCTTCTCTGTTCTCTCCATCTCGGCGACTCCGCCGAGCTTCCCCACCAGCCACCGCACCTCTTCCTTCTCTTTCTCTCCCCCGTACAATCGACGTTCAGCGCCCACGGCCACCCACCACCAAACAGTTCACCAAACCCGTGGTCGCTGATTTTACGTGGATGCCGATTCGAAAGCAATCGGAAGAAAAGCTGCCGATTCTAGTAGCAAGCTTCAGACGGGAAGTGGTTGTTGATTTTACGTGGCTCTACCAGACTATCAGTGATAAGGTACATAATTTAGACAACCTCATCTCCATCGTTTGACTTGCTCTGTATTGTAACTATTGTTCCGTATGCAACTTTGGTTTATTCCTTGATATAGGTTGCAATAGTATGCAAATTTGGTTTCTTGGCATGGTATGTAACCACTGTACGGTATGCAAATTTGGTTTATTCCTTGATTATGGGTTGAAATGGTATGCAAATGGGTTTATTCCTTGATTTAAGGGATGGCAGATGATATGATTCATAAGGTTGATGTAAGTTAGCAATTTGTCACTCTGCACATCAGCACTGCAAAATTTGTCATAACTTGGTTTGAGATCTTTTAGAACACTTCAGACTTATTTGGAGCACTCATAACTTTTTGTTCCTTGATTATGGTATGCAAATTTGGTTTATTTCTACGACTTTACTGTTCCTTGAAGTCGGCTGAATCAAAGAAGAGAATGGTGTGGATTTCTTGAAATGGTGACCTATTTTCAGGGAGGCTGGTCCTGTTTACCGATTCCCTGGAAAACATACCATGCCAATCATGTTTGTTACCTTGCGATCTGTTTTCTTTAACTTGAAAAAACCATGCAATCCATTTTCATCTTGCTTTTAGCGAAAACACCACCTATGGTGGTTTCTTTACCTAGAAAAATACTGCTAGATTCATGGATTGTAGCAGCAAGTTGCTCTTGCTTTTGGCAAAAAAAAAACACACCATTGCTGATTTACGTTCTATGGTTCAATTAGATTGTGAAATTAGGACGAGGCTTAGTCATCCTACGTCATGTGTTATGGATGTACGACTCCTTATGCAATATGTACATTTTAATTCGACTATTTACCTTCTTTTATATATTTATATTTTAATGTCATTTTTTTCCTTTTTAACTTTTACAGTGAACAGTGACTCCATTTGTATTTGGAGTGAGGACCAGCTGGACTAAGTTGCTTTAGAAATCGCAGGACTACTTGTTGTATTTGTATTTGCTACTTCTAGATCTAAGGGATTGTATTGAAGTTAAGTTATTTCGTAGATCTGGTGTAATTTATTTGAATTGTGATATAATTTATTTGAACTGTAATGTAATATAATTCATTAACTTGTCCTTTAGGATTTTGGACATTAATTTGATATTTGTCGATTTTGTTTCTTTTGATATAGTTTTGTAGTGAAAAGTTATTGAAATCCATGGTTAAAAAACAATTCTGCTAAGTGCCAAGGCAGGCGGGGCGGGGCGGGGCGGGGCGGGGATGGGTTTTCTAAAGTATTATAGGGGCGGATATGGTATTGAGATTTTATAACCCGGTGCGGGGCGGAGTGGGATTTTAGGGGCAGCGGGGCGGGTTCGGATCTTGTAAGACCCGCATCCGACCCGTCCCATTGCCATCCCTAGATGAGAGAGAGAGAGAGAGAGAGAGAGAGAGAGAGAGAGAGAGTGACTTTGAGGGAGTTTGGGGAGAAATTTGAGGAAGCTTGTTGGGAGCATATATATATATTTTTAAGAGAAAAAAGAGGCTGCGCGGAGGTGTGACAACGTGGCAGATGGAAAGGGAAGTGGGTGAGGTGAGAGCTATTGGACTCAGTATTTGGAGAATTAATTAATGAGGTGAGGAACCAATTGCGTAGGCCATGTAAAGTATGATTTCAAACCACGAGGAAATTCACTTTCAAAGAAAATGACGTGGGGAATAATATATCGGTACGGGTAGCCAAACTGAAGAGTATTGTTCATTTCACCCACCTTGCATCCATCTATTTTGGTCCGTTAATGCAAGCTATTCACACGTTAAACTCTTGAGCAGCTGACTACACGATTTACAATGATCAAAAATCAGTGGCGGAGCTCAAAGATTGATTAGCAAATACTACATGGTTACCTAAAATCATAGGACAACAACGAGCCTATAATTTTAATGACGCTTTGAGTTACTTTAATATTTTATCTTTTCAACAAAAGTTTTGGTAGCATTTTCAACTGCTTTTTCTTGGATTTAAAATTAGGCTATAAGTGGCATATCGAGTTTCTTATATTACTTATTTGCTCTTCTTGAATTTATTTTGGTGCATCGATGTAAGTTATTTATGTGCTTCGCTCGTGTAGAGCTGACTAAAGAGTCAAAATTGTCATTTCACAGTGGCTAATAAAATATGTTGAACTGTGTGTGTATGTGGCGGGATAGGTAGGGTAGCGTGGGGTTGGGCAGGGGTGTTTCAGAAGATTTGGTCAGCTTTGGCTGATTTTATGCTAGAGTACCGGCTAATATCGGATGAAGAGGGAGATGAGTTCTGTGGAATGTCACATTATGTTTATGGTATATTTTATTGCTCAATTTCAAAGTTTTTATTTTGTGAATAACACATTATTATATAGCTAAAAATCAGCAAAAAAAAATCCTTATAAGGTATTTCTTTTATAATTAGACTATATAAGTAACATTGAGTTTATGATATTATTTTTTTGCTCCTTTTGAATTTATTTTGGTGCATCAATGTAAGTTATCCACGCGCTTCGTTCATGTGGGACTGACTAGTCTATTCGGAAGAATCAAAATTGTCACTTCACGGTGACTAATAAAATGCTCACATGGGATGAAGAGAAAGACCTTAGTTACCTCTATTTATAGTATATGTTATTGCTATATGTCAGAGTTTACTATTTTGTCAAGAACACATTGTATAGCAAGAAATGGAATGAGAAAATCGTTACAAGGTACTTCTTTTATATTGCAGATATATTGCCTTAAATTCATAGAATGTACAAACAAATATTTACTTATACGTCGGTAATTACTTCAAAATACAACAAGCCAAAAACAAAAGACAGTGAGAAAAACGTTAACAGGTTCTTCTTTTATGCTATTACAGCTAGAATTGCCTTAATATCATAGAGTGTACAAACAAATGTGTACTTGTACATCGGCAATTACTTCAAAATACCACAAGCCGAAAACAAATACTATCTGCTTTTGCAACCATGTCGCTCGGGGAAACTGTTCATTTGCTTCATGAAAGACATCATAACTCAGCTCCTCTGATCGACGGTTTACGATAGCTATTGTCAAAATAGCATGAATGCCGCCACTGCTGCTTGAGCTTATTAATATCATCGCATGGTACGAGAGGGAGACCCATGTCTATTACACCAATAACGGTATCGGCCAATGTGTTGCTCAGGGCTATGCTTCCTTTCCACGGCGGCGGCGGCGGCGGTGGTGGTCGAAATAGGGGTTGCCGACGAGATGTGTCCGAAGCAGCGGGTGATGCGGGATATCCAGAGGGACATTCTGGGGGAGATGAAGTGGCAGCGGGGGGTGGTGGAGGTAGAGGTGGTTTTGGGGGGTATAGAGGTGTAGGTGGTTTGGAATAGAGGGTCCGTTCACCGTTACCAGACCAGAATCCACCCAGTTCTTGTACCCTGTGTCAAATCCAACTTTTAGCCAAGTAATGAACAAGAGAAAATAAAGAAAGATAATTAGTACGACTTCTACTCGTTTCGGCATTTATTTCTTTTGCTGGAATATAACACATGCAGAGCTGCGAACGAGTACTCGGCTAGTGTTCGTCATGAAGTCTTGAATTAATGTTCGAACTCGTACGTTCGAAACTTTTACGAACACCCGAGCTCACTCAGTATAAATGGTACTTTTATTATAAAAAATATGGAAAAATAGAATAAAAAAGTACCAATCAACCAAACCCTAGTTTTTGGAATCCAGTAAATCCAAATTCTTGAGAAACCCTTCACCAATCACTATATTCATAGTAGGCAGCAACTGTCCGATAAATCCAAATCCAAATTCTTCAAAATTTGTTTCGTCAAAGGAGTCGCCAACTGTCCGGGATGGTATTATATTCATAGTAGGCAGCGACTTCTGAAGGGTGGTCCGAAGTCAAATAAAGGTTGGTATTCGAGATACTTCTTTGTCGGCCGCCTAGACAAGGGGGAGCTACCATTTGACAAAGTGTGGAATCCTTTCTGTAAGGATTTCGAAAATCCTGGCAAGCCTACTCCCAACAACCAGACTAAGCACATACTTAGTCATATTAAACTTCGAGGTGGCCTTTGTATAGATGAGCCTTTTTCAGAGGAGCAATTGGAGTGGGCGAAGATCATACCTCCAAAGCCCATTCCAGCTGGTCTTCTGATTCCTCCTCCTCCTGCTATTCCTAGCGTGTCATCTGCTGAGATCGTTCCTCTAGGTGTGCTTTGTATAAGACATTGAATTAAACTTGATTTCAATGTTTATTCCCGTATTGATTTCTTTCTTCATTGCAGAAATGGCTAGCGGAAGTGGAAAATCGCAACATGGAGGCTTCATTGGCATTCTCCAAAAAGCTAAGGGGAGGCGAAAGGAGAAGTAGCCAAGTGTGGAGTTTCCCCCTGTTCCTAAGAGGACTAGAGTCACTCCTCCAGAATGCTCTCCACGGATCCTTGAGCAAGTGTCTATTGAAGATGATCCCATCTTTCGTCCGAGATGGACACTTAGGCGTCATGACCTTGGGATGCCAGACAGCCAGGTCTCGGAGCAGCATCTGCTTCATGGAATTCTTCCTCGAGACAAGGAGGTTTTTTAGACTCAGACACACGAGACCTTTGCCTGCTATTTTGCCCAAGCCGTCTATACGGTAACGTCATTTGTCTCAACTAGGTTTCTGTTTTATTTTCAATTTTCATTTAGCTGATGGTTCCAATCTTCATTCCAGATGTACGCTAGCGGATCTGAGATGCTTTCTCGCTTTGAGATGGCAAGGCAGGTGGCGGCTGAGGAGGCTCATCTGAAGAGGGAAGCCGTTAAGGTGGCACACGAGGCCACCCATCGTGCTGAAGAGCTGAGCAAGCAAGAGGAAGATCATCTTGCTTAGATTGCGACTCTGGAGAAGAGGCTGGAGTGATTTAAAAAGAGGGCTGCAGAAGAGGTGACCAAAGCTCGAGACCAAGGCATCCGCGACTTCTTGGATGGGAACGCTGGGGATGAATGACTGAAGAAGCGGACCGAAGATGGCCTGGAGATTTATGTGCTTGGCTTTGCGAAGGCCAAGGATATGTTTGCTGAGCGCTTTCCTGACATCCCCTTGGATGATTTCGTTCTGCATGGGGTAGTGTCACCATCTGGAGAGACTGCTATGCCTTCAGAGGCAGGGGATGCCGCAGCTTCTCATCTTTCAGGGGAAGGTCCTTCTGGTGATGCCCCCGAGGCTTAGATTTGTATCTAGTCTCTTTGCTTTATTTAGACAGAGAATTTTGATGCCCTCTTAAGGTCTTATTGTAAAACTCTATCTTTTATTTCATGGTATTTTGCTCTACTATGTGTTTCTCGTGGTTTGTGTTTACCATTCACACAATATTATTCATTTTTACTTTGACTCAAACCCTTTAGTCGTCACTTAAAGAGTTGGCAAAGAAGTCGAGCACCCTCGCTCGGCCGATATTTCGAAGAAGCAAAAGCTTTGGTGGAGTGACGATGCCCCCATTAACTTTTGTTTCTTCACGGATTTAGATCTGTAGCTAATCTGTTTGGCCTTCTCTTATATTTTTATAAAACCTAAGAGTTATACACTCTGTTCGGGTAGAGTGTTCGGCCATCACTCTGTTCGTACAGAATGTTTTGGCTTAAGTTTATCACTCTGTTCGGGCAGAGTGTTCGGCCATCACTCTGTTCCGACAGAATGTTTTGGCTAAGCTTATCACTCTGTTCGGGCAAGTGTTCGACCATCACTTTGTTCGGACATAATGTTTTGTCTAAGCTTATTACTCTGTTCGGGCAGAATTTTGGGCCATCACTCTGTTCGGACATAATGTTTTGGCTAAGCTTATCACTCTGTTCGGGCAGAATGCTAGGCCATCACTCTGTTCGGACAGAATGTTTTGGCTAAGTTTACATTGCAACAATGCTCAGAAGAAGTAACTTTATTGCTTGGATAAGTTTACACTGGATCATTTAAGAACCCATTTATTCGAAAAAATATGCTAAAGACTATTCTGGAAGAAGAGCTGGGGTGTTTAACAAGGTCTGAGCCCTTTATCCCCCCGAAAAGGAAGTGTCTTGCCTCGGGGCAAGATGCTACTGCGCGACGCGTTCGTTTCGTCCGAACCTCTTCTATCAGATCAAGATTTCCTCGATGTCCAAATTATTTGTCTTCTTTGGCCGGCAGGAAGTAACATAACATTGTCGAGCTATAATCTGATCTCCTTTGACTTCTCCAATCCCCTGTTTCGTTGGGAACTTCATTTTTAGGTGGTAGGTTGATACCACGGCTTGCAACTGATTAAGTGCAGGTCGTCCAAGTATGGCATTGTATGCAGAGGGGATCCTCACCACCACAAAATCAAGCATCAAGTTTGCTTGCATCGGGGGTGTAGCTACTGCAACTGGAAGTGCGATAACACCTTCGACTGTGACTGGATGATTAGAGAATCCATATAATGGTGTATCCATCTTCCGAAGACGGTCCCTATGGATGTTCATTTTCTTGAATGCATCATAAAACAAGACTTCGGCGGAACTCCCATTGTCGACCAGAACCCGCTTCATATCGAAGTTCCCAGCTTTGATCGTGATGACTAAGGGGTCATCATGAGAAGTTTTGACATTTTTTAGATCATCTTCTAAGAAAGAGATAGTAGGTAAAGGCACAGTCTTTGGTTTCTTACTTGGGGGTTGGCTTGTTATGCACACCTCCCTAGCATATGCTTTTTGAGCTTGTCCTGATGAGCATCCTGCGGCTAATCTCCCAGAGATAGTGTTAATTTTACCCGCATTCTCTTCCCGTTCTCTTTCTTCAGCGACTGAGGGTGTTTCTTGTCGTCCTTCTTTGCGCGCCACCCACTTTCTCAACTGGCCACGCTTAATGAGAGCTTCGATCGCTCATTTAAGTGATCCGTAATCATCAGTAGTATGCCCATGATCGTTGTGAAAGTGGCACCATAAGTCTCTATTCCTTTCGTTCGGGCGAGATGTCATCTTTTCTGGCCACTTGAGAGCTTTATTGTCTTTGATCTCGTGCAGTATCTCTGACGGTCTGGCATTGAGCGGCGTCAAATTCTCCCAGGGAAACGGGTCTTTGGGACACCGTTCGTCACGCGTGGAGCGTTTCATTTTCTTTCATTCTTGGGGAGTCAACTCCCGTGACCGTTTCTTTTGTTCTTCTTTGCCTTCTCCACGTCGTCCTCTGTGTGTCTCCAGGTATTCTTCAGCTTGAATATATTTGTTAGCCTTTTCGAGAATGGCTTTCATATTACCTGGAGGACTTTTGTTTATAGAAAACACAAACTTGGATGTCGGACAGAGGCCTCAGAGGAAGGCATTATACTTCACGAATTCGTCAAAGTTATCGATTTCCAAAGTAGTTGCATTGACTCGTTCGAGGAAGCACGCCAAAGACTCATTTTTTTCTTGCACAATGTTTAGTAGACTCGCCGAGTTCTTTCTTCGGGAGCGACTGCTTACAAAGTGTTTTTGAAAGAGATCGGATAATTGGCTGAAGGAGTAGATAGACCTTGGTCGTAGACATTTAAAACATGTATGTGCAGCTTTCCTCAGAGTGGTATGAAAGGCTCTGCACATGATAGCATCTGAAACCTGGAGGAGTAACATGTTTGTTTGAAACTGATAAACATGTTCTCCTGGACCTTCAGTTCCGTCGTAGAGGTCACACTGAGGCATGCGAAAGTTGGGAGGTAGCTTTTCTTTCTCTATGGTTTCGGATAACGGATATCCAGATTCTTCCCTTGGGAGAGATGTTTCTGGAGAGCGATATCTTGGCATTATCTTCCAGGAGTCTCGTTCTCGGCAATGAAACTTAGGCATTGTCTTTCTGTGGACAGATCTTTGAGGGGTCTCAGCTCTGGCGACCTGTTCGGGAGAAGAGTTGGTACTACCTTTGACTGATGGATCGCGTCGATAACATGATCCACTCCTGGTCATGTGATCTCCGCTCTTCTCTTTGGGATTATAAGTTGAATCGGCCGTTGATCTGTATTTGCGGCCGTAGCTTGATCTGGAGGTCAGACGAAGACGAAGGTCGCTAGGGTCAAGTTGAGAATGATGAGTGGATGGCAAAGCCACCGCCATGTCGAGCTTTTGCTAAAGAGTGTCTACAACATCCTTCAGTTCATGGATTTTCTTTGTAAGGTCGGCATGTGGTGTTTAGTATAGCCGACGGTTCAGGCGATGACGAAGGTCACCGTGTTTTAGAGTAGATGTTGGAGAGTGGTTTCTCCGAGGTTTAGTTTCTGATTTGGGAGTAACAGATGTTACATTGACGTAATTATCTTCAGAAGAACTGGCGCAATAACAGCGTAAAGGGGTTGAACGTCGGTCATAAGAATGACCTGGTCGATAAGAGCTGCTAGTTCGCGCACGATGGTTCTGGGAATGACTCTGTGAAGAGTCACCGGAAGAAGAATGATTGGCCATGTTCCGTTTCTGGTCCCACGGATGGCGCCAATCTGTTGCAGCTAAAAACTGGATCGGGAACAACACCAGAAATCAGGCCTGCAAAAGAGAACACGGAGTGACCGCCGGGTGGGGTTTCGGCGGAAGAACGCTCCGATGCTTAAGTCAGAAAAGGCTAACAACGTAGAACTCTGAAAAGCAGTATTACACAATGTGTATGTGTGTGAACTTGTCTTTACCTGAGGGGCTTGACCCCTTTATATAGTGGTAGAAGGAAGAGTCCTACTAGGGCTGGGCTTTGGCCAACTCTAATCAGAATCTAATTAGGATCCTAGAGGATCTCATGTCAATCTGAGCTGATAGAGTCAGAGCCTCTTTAGGATTCTGTCCGGTGATTGATACGGTAAGTGCCATATCAGTAATGAGTCAGTATGAATTACGTGTCATAACTGCCACGTGTCGTCCGTAGATTGGAGGGATATTTTTAGCTATATCAAATGGTATGATTGGGACATGAGATTAACCATTCGTTCTTTCGTAAGTTATAGTACAAAGTTTCCAGCAAGGTCCTATAGTTCGTCTTTTTCGATTATCTTAAAGTTTGATTTTTACTAAAGGGTTTAAAAGTATCTCTAATGCATGTTTGTATAACAAATATTTGGTGAATTGAAATGACGCAATTTTTACCCCCTTTATATGAAAAAGGTTCTACTAAAAACAAAAGATTTATAATATTTTGAACATAATTGAAGAAATAAAATTATGGTAATGTTATTAATTTCTTGAATTTTTTATCATCAATATAGATTGTGTGGAAAACTAGTTACACAAGAACATGCCTTATAAATGGTAAATGATTAAGCATAAAATTTTTAAGCAATGTGAATAAAAATAACAAACTAATTATGCAATCATTGTTAAAAGAACATGCCTCAAAGATTGATTAGCAAATACTACATAGTTACCTAAAACCACAGGACAACAACGAGGCTATAATTTTAACGAAGCGTTGAGTTACTTTAATATTTTATCTTTTCAACAAAAGTTCTGGTAGCATTTTCAACTGCTTTTTCTCGGATTTAAAATTAGGCTATAAATGGCATCGAGTTTATGATATTATTTATTTGCTCTTTTTGAATTTATTTTGGTGCATGACTGTAAGTTTTTCACGCACTTCGCTCGTGTGGAGGTGATAATTTATTTAGAAGAGTCAAAATTGTCACTTCACGGTGACTAATAAAACTGTTGAATTGTGTGTGTTTGTGGCGCGACGGGTAGGATGAGGGGGCGGGTGTGTTGCAGAAGATTTGGTCAGCTTTGGCTGATTTTATGCTAGAGTACCTGCAAATATTGGATGAAGAGGGAGATGAGTAACCTGGACTACTTTCTTTCACAATTTTTGTGGAATGTTACATTATGTTTATGTTATATTTTATTGCTCAATGTCAAAGTTTTTATTTTGTGAATAGCACATTATTATATAGCTAAAAATGGCAGCGAAAAAATCATTATAAGGTACTTCTTTTATAATTAGGCTATATAAGTAACATTGAGTTTATGATATTATTTATTGGCTCTTTTTGAATTTATTTTGGTGTGTCAATGTAAGTTATCCACGCGCTTTGCTCATGTGGAACTGACTAGTCAGAAGAGCCAAAATTGTCACGTCGCGGTGACTAATAAAATGCTCACATCGGATGAAGAGCAAGATTTTGTTATGGTATATGTTATTGATATGTGTCAAAGTTTATTATTTTGTCAATAACACATCGTATAGCAAGAAATGGAATGAGAAAATGGTTCCAAGGTACTTCTTTTATATTACAGATATATTGCCTTAACAAAAGACAGTGAGAAAATGGTTAAAAGGTTCTTCTTTTATACTATTACAGATAGAATTGCCTTAATATGATAGAATGTACAAATGTGTACTTGTACATCTGCAATTACTTCAAAATACCACAAGCCGAAAACAAAATACTATCTGCCTTTGCAACCATGTTGCTCGGGGAAGTGTCCATTTGCTTCACGAAAGACACCATCACTCAGCTCCTCTGATCTACGGTTTACGATAGCTATTGCCAGAATAGCATGAATGCCGCCACTGCTGCTTGAGCTTACTAATATCATAGCATGGTACGAAAGGGTGGCCCCTGTCCATTACACCATTAACGGTATCGGCCAATGTGTTGATCAGGCCTATGCTTCCGTTCCACGGCGGTGGTGGTGGTAGAAATAGGAGTTGCCGATGAGATGTGTCCGAAGTGGGAGGTGATGCGAGATATCCAGAAGGACATTCTGGGGGAGATGCAGTGGCGGCGGGGGGTGGTGGAGGTGGTTTTGGGGGGTATGGAGGTGTAGGTGGTTTGGAAAAGAGGGTCCGTTCACCGTTACCAGACCAGAATCCACCAAGTTCCTGTGCCCTGTGTCAAATCAAACTTTTAGCCAAGTAACGAACAAGAGAAAATGAAGAAAGATAATTAGTACTACTTCTACTCGTTTCGGCATTTATTTCTTTGGTGGGATGTAACACGTGCAGAGCTGCGAACGAGTACTCGGCTAGGGTTCGTCACGAAGTTTTGAATTAATGTTCGAACTCGTACGTTCGAAAGTTGTACAAACATCCAAGCTCGGCTCAGTATAAATGGTACTTTTATAAAAAATAATGGAAAAATTGAATGATAAAGTACCAATTAACCAAACCCTAGTTTTTGGAATCCGGTAAATCCAAATTATTGAGAAACCCTTCACCAATCGATCAAAAAAACAAGTCAGTTAAAATGAGCCTCCAGATCCCAATATCACTGAGAGAAATTAAGAGAGAAAGAGAGAATTGATTGACAGTAGTGTGGATCGGAGGCGCTGACTGGTGGTGGTGGTTGAAGGAAATTTGGCTTTGCAGTAGTAGCAGTGGTGGCGCTTATTGAAGGGAGGTGATGGCGGTTCTTGAAGTGAGGCACCTAGGCATGCGGTGGTCAGTGACGGAGGTGGACTGGTTTGAGAAGAACACAGAGAATGCATCTGGGGATAATTGCGGGGGAAAGAGAGAGAACGATGGGCAGAGAGAAAAGTCGACGGGTAAGGGAAATTGGATCAAAAGAAAGTCAACTAAGGCTGAAGATAGAAACAAACATGTTTGCATATATAAATATTTCCTCATACAAACAAGTCGAAATGTTCACAAGAAGAATTCTTCATGTTTGTGTTTGCCTCGTTTAATTACACGAATCTTATAATTGTGTTCAACATTAATTATTTATTAAACGAATTGGACGAGATGATCAGGAAGGAACGAACTTTTAACAAATATAAATATATCAGTAAATAGATTTTGTTTCACTAAATATATTTTTTTAGCAGAATTTGTTTAGTGACTATTTTCCTACAAATTTTTTAGCAGCAATTATTCCTTTTTTTTTTTCTTCTTCTTTTCTCTCTCAAAAAAATGGTCCCTAATACATTGGCTGCAGCTTGGACCTGTTGACCCATATCCAATCCAAGTAGGACCACTTTGACAAATCCAAAGAACCAATATATATGAACATGTATATAAACAAGTTTTCCGTTTAATTTCTCTTTAAATTTCGGTTTCCAGAACAAAATAAAGTACCAGATTAGCAATTAATTAAGCAAGCAAATTTTCATACCCAAACAGATAAAAAGAGAGAGTAGATTCTACTGTTAGAACTTCTTTTTAGCCAAATAAATATACAGGTTACATAAAACCTTTCCCAAACACAAAATCATGCGAAGTTGGGCACAGCATACCAGCCTCCGGCCAAATCCCGGCAGCCCTCCTGTTGTAGTTGCCGGAATCGAAAAGGATCATCACACCAGGGGAAAAAGAAAATTTGAGACAGAATAAATGACTCACCGGGCTTGTGCTAGGATGGTGGAGGCGAGAGCAAGCATGAGCCAGTAGACAATTAATCCTCGAACAACGATTAAAGCCATCGCAGAGAATGGTGAGACCTAAATTAGCGGATAACGAAAATGCGGTGATATGAAGGTATTTATAGAAAAAAAATGAAGATAAGAAGGCTCACTCAACACTCCAACTTAAGTCGGTGACAGCCATGCAGGTGCTTTGCGACCTGTATCTTCTATGGCACCAAAAGAAAAGAAAAAAAAAAAAAAAGAAAAGAAGTTGTATCTACTCTCTTGAGACTGTCAGATCTTAGAGAAGAAGTCAAAATTGGGCTTAATTAGCTCGCTAAACTCTGTGTTTTCGTTTCGAAAAACTCTCAAGCCTTATCTGATTCCGGCTAAACCTGCATTAGAATTTGTTATTACAACATTTGACACTATCAAACGTCGAATTACATCATTGCATTAACATGCTAACTATACCCTATGTTGCTTTAATATCATTTTTGATACGGGAATATAATGCTGACGTATTGCATTATTTTCTGCGGATTGCGATGCATTAATTCTTGGGTTAATTACACTTATGTCCCTGAAGTTTGGGTGAAATTACAGTTAAGGACACTAACTTTCAAAAGGTAACAAACCGTGTCCACAAACGTTAAAAAGGTAACACTTGTGTCCATCCGTCAAATATCCGTCCAAAAAGTGTAATTTTTGTGACGTCATCGGTACATATTTTCAAAATATGACAATCATACCCTTAGATTACTGTTACCCCTCTTCTCTCTCTTTCATTTTCTCTTTCACGAGCTTCTTCTCTCTCCCTCTTATCTCTCTCTTCTTCCATCAGACACAGCCACCTCTCTCTTCTTCCAGCCACCATGCGGCAGCCCCCCAACATTTCACCACCAAGCTGTTCCCACCGCCCACCACCACGCCGCTGCCCCACCGTCCTACCACCAAGTCGCTGCTCCCACCACTCACCACCATCCGAAAAAGATGTCCACCTTCATCACCACCACCGCCACCAACTGATCTTCAGCCATCACCTGTACTACCTTCACCTGACCCACTTCATCATTCAGGCGCACACACAACAGACAACACATAACACAGAACACACACCAGCAAACGCACACAACTCATTCACACAACACACATCAGCACAACCACCACTGTGAATCGCACACCAAGCGCCACCAACGGCCACCAATCTACCACCCATGTGATGGCCCCTGTTAATCGACCCATCCACGACCGCGTTCGGACGAGTCCTGCCACCAGGCCTCCATCCACGTCGACGCGGCGATTGCCTGCACAACTACCACTATCGGACGACGAGGCCCTCCCACGACCACTAATAAATCTTCCATGACACGCCGTCGCGCCTCTCGTCCATCACTCTCGTGCTTCTCCAAAAATTAGGTTACCAACATTCTTCTCCAAAAATCAAACCCCAAAATCGCATTATACCAAATACAAAGTGACAAATTGCACAACCTCCTCCATGAGCGTTGTAGTCGCGCCTCTCTTCGACGGTGAGGCATGGAATCCACCACTCCGGCCATCGCGACAGCCCAGCATCACTGGCCACCCACGATTGTCCTCCGTCAATCATAAACCCACATTGTCCAACGACCAGAAACTTAACAGCCACCTTTTTGAACCCTAATTTGAAAATTAGGGTTTCAATTCTTTTTTAACCCTAATTTGAATGGCATGGTAAATAATTAACCTTTCAAATCGTGGGCAATATGGTCATTTTGACCATTCCGTTATGTATTTGGGTATTCTGTTAGGTCAAAGGACATAAGTGCCTATTTTTCAAACTTATGGACACGCGTGTAATTTCACCCAAACCTCAGGGACATAAGTGTAATTAACCCTTAATTCTTTCATATCATTTGGGACACAAAACTAATAATTTTTGTTAGTTGATACTTGAATGTACTTGCACTAGTCTAAATGCATGGGAAGGGCTACATTTATATGCAAAACAGGTTTTTAGCATCTCAGCTTTTGGATTCTAACTCTGACGTTTCAATGTTTTACTTTAATCATGGTTCAAACTCTTCTAGAAGTTTGAATGTCAACCTCTTCCAATATGAGGGTATAAACTATTCTAAGAAGTTGTTAGAGGTATATTTTGGGCATTGTCAAAAAAGTATTCTGGAAGCACTGGATACACCATTTGCCTCGCCAAAATTAATGCACGACTCTTAGATTTTGTCGGCAATATCATACTAATTCATAGTCCTTAAGTTTCGCATTGAAGATATTGACTGCCAATGCATGCAAGCCATTTGCCTCGCCAAAATTAATACAAGGTTTTCAGTTCCAACATTATCTTAAAGTCGATCAAACGCTGACTAGTGACGGAAACGGCTAATCGTTAAAGGTAACATTTCCACTAGCGACAGAATCGACTAATTGATATTCCAAAAAAGAAAACCATCTAAAACGAATTTTTTTTGCATGTAGAAATATGTTAATCTCGACGCTAACGTCTTGGGACATAAACGAGATTTCGTCGCATTTTTTTCTGCGTTTGGGATGCATTAATTCTTTCATATCACTTGGGACACAAAACTAATGATTTTTGTTAGTTGATACTTGAACGTACTTGCACTAGTCTAAATGCATGGGAAGGGCTATATTTATATGCAAAACAGGATTTCTGTTTAGCATCTCGACTTTTGGATTCTAGCTCTTCGGTTTCATGGTTTTACTTTAATCATGGTTTAAAACAAGATTTTGCAGTCCAAGGTGGACAGAAAAGTTCCCTTAATTTGAGATTTTGTTTGAAGAGTTCATTCATATCGAAGACTAAAAAGTCATTTCCAGTACGTTGGGATTTAAAATCATTGAGAACAAGTGCTAATGTTTGCCGAGATGAAAGACTTTTTGTCTCTCATTCATTACGCTTCCTAAGTAACGAGTCAGATCATGCATGGCCTTGTGACTGCTGTAGGTGTGGATCGTTATACACTCCTGGTGGAGGTGTACGTGAAGTAAGGTTATTGACATCTCCTTCCGCAGAGAATGTGATTACCTCAGAAGACCCAGAAAATGATCCTCATTTCACAACCTAACCCTCATTATAATGTGATGATTACGTTAAGAGTTGTAAGAATACCCAGAGAATGATCATCATTTGACAACCTACCCCTCACTATAATGTGATTACGTTAGAATACACAGAAAATGATCCTCATTTGACAACCTACCCTCATTATCACATGGTTACGTAATACGTATACTCGGTCATCATATCACAACATGGTTTAGTATTTCCACCCCATGCACGCATGTACATAGATCTTAACCTTAATATATTGTATTTTAAACACGTACATAGCGGCTGGTTATGCAAGATGTCTGTATAAAATTTGGGACAAATTTCAAAACTGTACCCTCAACTTTATATTTTGTACATCTTTAGTATCCAACTCTGAAGGTGCGCCAAAAAAGTTTGAAAAAACGTATCAAATCAGTAGCTCGGCTGATGGACGATGAATGCCGTTATAAAGTCAGAGGGGCAGAACTGTCATTATATGAAAAAAAGATATAAAGCCTGTCCACGTGGACCGTCCATTTGACAGTCTCTCCCTCTCTCTCTCTCCTCTCTTCCTCGATCGCCGGCGATGAAAGATAGTTAAAGGAGTTTTAAATTTTGTTAATAGATTCATAGTTCTGATTAACTTTTCATGTATCTGAATCTATATAAATTAAATATCCGAAACCCAAAAACTAATGTCATCAGCCAGATCCTTCACATGTGTTGCACGATCAGCCGGTTCACGTAGAAGCAGATATGTCTTACGTTGAGCAGCCGGTGGAAATTTTGGATCGTCGGGATCAGGTATTGAGGAATAAGGTGATTCCATTGGTTAAGGTGAAATGACAATACCATGATATTGAAGAAGTTACTTGGGAGCGTGAAGATGAGATTAGCTCTAAGTACCCGCACTTGTTCACATGATCAGGTATGAATTTAGGGACTAAATTCTTTTAAGGAAGGGAGGGTGTGAGACCCCGATCTTAATTAACTTCTAATCATTTTATTAAGTTTAAACATATTTAAATTTGGTTGAAATAATGTAATCGTGTTATAATATTTGTATACATAAAATGAATATTGAAATTAATTGTGGGCCCAAAATATAATTATGTAAAACCTTGGGGGTTAAAAAGTAATTGTGCAAAACCTTGGGGGGGCCAATATGCAAATATGAAAAGTTGGTACTAGTGGCATGCCATGTGTTGCCTTAGGATTAATTATTGGTGGTGAGTAAGCAAAAGAAACTAATAAAAAAATGGAAAGAAGCTTAAGTGGATAATTTAGAAACAAAAGAGAAGGTGGGGTTGCAAGATCTAGTCTCGGTCAAAATAGAACAAAGAGAAGAAAAAGAGAGAAAGAAAAGAAAGGAGGGAAAGGGAGGAAGAGAAGAAGAGAAGAAGAGAAGAAGAAAAGAAGAAAAGGAAGAACAAAGGAGAGAATCTTCTTGAATTGGCTTGGCCTAAAATTCTTTAAGGTAGGTTATCTTGTTCTTTTAGGTTTTAAAGCATGTTAGAGAATTATTATGAGTTGTAGTAAAATATTTATACATATTTGCCTGAAATGATTCAAGGAGATGTGTGTTCATGTATGCTGAAAACTACAAAACAGTCATGGAATTAGGGTACTTTTTGGTGCTTAGAAAGGTATACTTTTAGTTGATATTTGGACCTGGTTATTTTATATGTTATACTAGTACATGTATAGAGTATACATACCAAATTCCAGATTATTTCAAGTAGTATTACTATGGTTTAAAATTCATGGATTGAAACCTATTCTGTGAAACTGTACAGTCATGGAATTAGAGTACTTTTGATGCTTAGAAATGTATACTTTTAGTTAAGATATGGACTTGGTTATTTTATATGTTACACTAATACATGTATAGAGTATACATACCAAATTTCAGATTATTTCAAGTACTATTGCTATGGTTTAAAATTCGTGGCTTGGAACCTATCTTGTGAAACTATTGCTAGGCAGATTCTGAAGTTGTCTTTTTAAAGGGCTTAATATGATCTTAAATCAATATTTTCGTGTCAAGTAAAATACTGGAATGTAGATATTTAAGTCTAGTTTTCATAAATATATAGTTTGACTGTAGAAGCCTTGTAATTAAATTGTTATGATTTTCGGAGTACAGACTACTCCTGCTGCCATTTGAAATACTGGGCAGATTAGGTTACATGTTTGGCATGTATTGTTGATAATACGGTAAATATAACTCGACAGGGGATTAAACCTCTTTTGAGGTACTTGATGACATTCATGTTGACGTATGTAGTTAGTATGAACATGCAAGTCACTTGAACAGATGATACCTACGTACTTAAGAATAATTTAACATATCGAGTAACACATGCAAGCATCTGCTCACACTTGCCTTCAAAGGAAACGAGAATAACATATCGAGCAAGATTTGAAATCTTGTAGAACATACAAATTTTTAGTTATGCCATTTGGGGTTACTAATGCACCCGCAGCATTTATGGATTTGATGAATCGCATATTCAAACCATACTTGGATAGTTTTGTGGTAGTCTTTATTGATGATATTTTGGTTTATTCTCGGGATACCCAACAACATGCTCAGCATCTTAGACTTGTTTTGCAAACTTTACGGGATAAAAAGTTGTATGCCAAATTTGAAAAGTGCATGTTTTGGTTGGAACAAGTTGCTTTTCTGGGGCATATAATATCAGGTGCAGGAATATCAGTGGATCCGGCTAAGATTGAGGCTATACAAAGTTGGAAATGCCTTCAACAGTATCGGAGATACGTAGTTTCTTAGGGCTAGCCGGATATTACCGTAGATTTGTTGAGGGATTCTCTAAAATTGCTGGTCCATTATCCCGTTTGACTCAGAAGAAAGTAACTTTTATTTGGGATGATAAATGTGAGAATAGTTTTCAAGAGTTGAAACATAGATTGGTCAGTGCACCTATTTTGGTTCTGCCTAACGGGAATGATGATTTTGTAATATACAGTGATGCATCTCACAAAGGTTTGGGTTGTGTGCTTATGCAAAGGGGTAAGGTAATCGCTTATGCATCACGTAAATTGAAGCCATATGAAGAGAATTATCCTACTCATGATCTAGAGTTAGCAGCTATTGTTTTTGCCTTGCATAAGTGGAGACATTATCTGTATGGAGCAGTATTTAAGGTCTACACTGATCATAAGAGTTTGAAATATTTATTTTCACAGAAGGAATTGAATATGAGACAACGTAGATGGATGGAATTATTAAACGATTACAGTTGTTCTATTTCATATCACTCAGGTAAGGCTAATGTGGTTGCTGATGCCTTAAGCCGAAAGAATATGATTACTAGTTTAATGCTTAAGGAATGGCATATGTTAACTGATGTGTGTGATTGGAGGCCGCGCGCCACTAGGACGGGATTTCTATTTGCTAATATTAAAGTTTGCCCAGCATTAATGCAATTGATACGGGAAGCTCAGGGAAATGACCCAGAGTTGCTAAAAATTAGAACGGAGGTGGAGCGAGGGTTGCAACCTGAATTTTCATTATCTTCGGAAGATATATTGAGATTTAGAGATCGTGTTTGTGTACCAAATGATGTTGAGGTTAAACAGGAGATTTTGAAAGAAGCACATCAGAGTAAGTACAATATTCATCCGGGTGGCACTAAAATGTACAGAGATTTGAAATCACATTATTGGTGGAATGGTATGAAAAAGGATATAGCCAAATTTGTTTCCAAGTGCCTAACATGTCAGCTGGTAAAGGCAGAACATCAAAAGTTGGGTGGTTATTTACAGCCTCTATCTATTCCTGAGTGGAAATGGGAGCACATAACTATGGATTTTGTGACAGGTTTACCACGGACTCGAGACGAAAATGATGCCATTTGGGTAATAGTAGACCATCTTACTAAGTCTGCACATTTTCTTACTCTGAATATGAAATATTCCATGGAAAAACTAGCTAAGCTATATATCGATGAGATAGTTCGTTTGCATGGAGTTCCTGTTAGTATTGTTTCCGACAGGGATCCACATTTTACTTCTCGATTTTGGCAAGCTTTTCAGAACGCTATGGGTACACAGTTGGCCTTGAGTACAACCTTTCACCCTCAGACAGATGGTCAGAGTGAGCGTACTATACAAACCTTGGAGGATATGTTAAGAGCTTGTGTAATAGACTTGAAAGGTAGTTGGGATTCACATTTACCACTTGTTGAATTCTCTTATAATAACAGCTACCATGCTAGTATTGATATGGCTCCTTATGAGGCGTTATATGGAAGAAAATGCAGATCTCCAGTTTGTTGGTCAGAGGTTGGGGAAGGTAAGCTTATCAAATCTGATATTATTCGTGAAACCACTGATAAGATACAAGTAATTCAACAACGTATCCGTACAACACAGAGTCGACAAAAAAGCTACGCCGACACTTATCGACGTTGTTTGGAATTTACGGTGGGAGACTTTGTTTTTATTAAAATTTCTCCAACGAAAGGAGTCATGAGGTTCGGTAAAAAAGGTAAGCTATCTCCGAGGTTTGTTGGGCCTTATGAGATTTTGGAACGGGTTGGTGATCTAGCGTATCGGGTTGCTTTGTCGCCTTCATTATCTGGAGTACACAATGTCTTTCATGTATCTATGTTACGTAAATATCAGTCAGATCCTTCACATGTGTTGCACGATCAGCCGGTTCACGTAGAAGCAGATATGTCTTACGTTGAGCAGCCGGTGGAGATTTTGGATCGTCGGGATCAGGTATTGAGGAATAAGGTGATTCCATTGGTTAAGGTCAAATGGCAATACCATGATATTGAAGAAGTTACCTGGGAGCGTGAAGATGAGATTAGCTCTAAGTACCCGCACTTGTTCACATGATCAGGTATGAATTTAGGGACTAAATTCTTTTAAGGAAGGGAGGGTGTGAGGCCCCGATCTTAATTAACTTCTAATCATTTTATTAAGTTTAAACATATTTAAATTTGGTTGAAATAATGTAATCGTGTTATAATATTTGTATACATAAAATGAATATTGAAATTAATTGTGGGCCCAAAATATAATTATGTAAAACCTTGGGGGTTAAAAAGTAATTGTGCAAAACCTTGGGGGGGGGGGGGGCCAATATGCAAATATGAAAAGTTGGTACTAGTGGCATGCCATGTGTTGCCTTAGGATTAATTATTGGTGGTGAGTAAGCAAAAGAAACTAATAAAAAAATGGAAAGAAGCCTAAGTGGATAATTTAGAAACAAAAGAGAAGGTGGGGTTGCAAGACCTAGTCTCGGTCAAAATAGAACAAAGAGAAGAAAAAGAGAGAAAGAAAAGAAAGGAGGGAAAGGGAGGAAGAGAAGAAGAGAAGAAGAGAAAAAGAAAAGAAGAAAAGGAAGAACAAAGGAGAGAATCTTCTTGAATTGGCTTGGCCTAAAATTCTTTAAGGTAGGTTATCTTGTTCTTTTAGGTTTTAAATCATGTTAGAGAATTATTATGAGTTGTAGTAAAATATTTATACATATTTGCCTGAAATGATTCAAGGAGATGTGTGTTCATGTATGCTGAAAACTACAAAACAGTCATGGAATTAGGGTACTTTTTGGTGCTTAGAAAGGTATACTTTTAGTTGATATTTGGACCTGGTTATTTTATATGTTATACTAGTACATGTATAGAGTATACATACCAAATTCCAGATTATTCCAAGTAGTATTACTATGGTTTAAAATTCGTGGATTGAAACCTATTCTGTGAAACTGTACAGTCATGGAATTAGAGTACTTTTGATGCTTAGAAATGTATACTTTTAGTTAAGATATGGACTTGGTTATTTTATATGTTACACTAGTACATGTATAGAGTATACATACCAAATTTCAGATTATGTCAAGTACTATTGCTATGGTTTAAAATTCGTGGCTTGGAACCTATCTTGTGAAACTATTGCTAGGCAGATTCTGAAGTTGTCTTTTTAAAGGGCTTAATATGATCTTAAATCAATATTTTCATGTCAAGTAAAATACTGGGATGTATATCTTTAAGTCTAGTTTTCATAAATATATAGTTTGACTGTAGAAGCCTTGTAATTAAATTGTTATGATTTTCGGAGTACAGACTACTCCTGCTGCCATTTGAAATACTGGGCAGATTAGGTTACATGTTTGGCATGTATTGTTGATAATACGGTAAATATAACTCGACAGGGGATTAAACCTCTTTTGAGGTACTTGATGACATTCATGTTGACGTATGTACATGATTATGCATATCACGTGAAGGAGGAGGAAAAAAGTGAGTTGAGGGTGTTATTTGCCGGGGTTGGAAGTTATCCGGCCAGGGTTCTCGTTCTCGTTCATGTCTTGATAGTGCGCACTAGCTATGCGTACTAATTCTCGAAAGGAATTATTGGCGTGCCTGTGATGACGTTGGACTTCTTCTATCGAACCCGCTACATCAGTTGGTTGCGATACGAAAAGTCTCTCGCACTCAGGGAAGGTTGGCTGGTGCATGAGGGGCATATTTGCATATTGATATTCTCGTACTTGGCTTATATTTGTCTTGAACTTTTTGTACTGTTTGGTTATTCTTGGCAAGATCAAGTTAATATTTAGGTCTTGCTTGTCATTCTCGCGTATGTTCTACAAGATTTCAAATCTTGCTCGATATGTTATTCTCGTTTCTTTTGAAGGCAAGTGTGAGCAGATGCTTGCATGTGCTACTCGATATGTTAAATTATTCTTAAGTACGTAGGTATCATCTGTTCAAGTGACTTGCATGTTCATACTAACTACATAATATGATCAAGTCATGTTTAGACTTAAAAGCACCGGATACCCTACTGAGCCATTAGGCTGACCCATTCCCGATACTTTTTTCTAGGTTCGGAGTCGGAGTATTTGCCAAGGGACGAAGAGGATTATCTCGGGGAGACTCAAGAGTATTACGCTGGGTGAGCAACGTTTTAGTTGTTCTTCTTTTATTTTGGAGTGTAGTACTTGTATAGAAGAGAGGTAGTCTGTAATATAATGTTATGTTCAGTCTTTCCACTTAGGGACGACTGTAATGTTTAAGGTTACTTCCGCTGTTTATCATTTGAGGTTGTAATAAAGCTCTGTTTATCCTTTGAGGTATATGTGTTAACCAGCCTGTTTAGCGTTGCGCCCCTTCCGGGGGGCGTGACAATATATCAATTTATAGTTGTTAATAAATTGGGTCAATGGACCCATTATCCGCCCACTAACAGATATTGTGTATTTGTTAGCCTGGATTATTACAGTTAATTAGAGGATATTTATCTCCTAAGTGTTTGAGGTAAAGTGAGTCTCTAATTGTATCTCCATATAAAGGCTAGAGATATCCCAATAAGTCAGAGGTCATAGCAATAATCCCTCTCTCTATAACACACTCTCTAGAGCAATCACCAAGCTCTAGGATTTGGTTCGTGGACGAAGAACTCGACTCTAGTAGCCGTTTTCGTACCTACGATAAAGATCAAGCGTGTTGGAAGCTCGTAACAACAAGGATCCTACATCGGAATTTTCGGAGACTTCGTACGGTATGTTTCCGAACCCATAACGTTATGTGGTAAGTGCATTAAATCGTTATTCAACAATAGTCAACATCCAAACTAGTTTGGCGACGTGATAGATTTGCTAATAAACAACGGTTTTGATTCAGATCTTGTATAGTTAGAGGTGTCAATGGGCTGGGCTTGGGCCGGCCCAGCCCGGGCCCAGAGGGCCTCCAACGAAATCGGGCCGGGGTCGGGCCTGAAGGAGTGAAAACCGGGCCGGGCCGGGCCTGAAACTGGTATACTTGGGCCCAGTCCAAGCCCTGGCCCTAGGCCCAATATTTAGGGCCGGGCTTGGGCCGGGCCCAGGCCCAATTTTTTTTTTTTTTGTTTTGTTTCCCAACTTCTTGTTATTTATTTGTGTCGATGGCCAACAAGAATACATCAAATTAATTGGTTGAGATTGATACGTGTTAATTTGGTGTAATATTGACAAGTCTTTTTTGGCTTACTAACATTATAATTTATAAGTAGCATTTTTCGAAAGTTTGGTAAATAGAAAATGACAATTACATCTATCGAATTGCTTAATACAGTAGCTATTTAAATTTTCGCAAATGTTTGCATGGCATTTGATTATTGCAACAAAGAAGAACGATCATCATAATTAATGTTAAGATTTAATACTCATTCGATCATCGTTGGACACGCACACTTATATACAATAATGTGTGTATATAATAATATTGGGCCAAAAGAGGGCATGTGTGTAGGGCCAAAAAAGGGCCAGAAATAGGGCCAAAAGGGGGCTAGTTTTTGGGCCAAAAGGGGGCCAGATTTCGGGCCAAAAGGGGGCCGGGCCGGGCCAAAAAGGGGCCGTTTTAGGGCCAGGCCGGGCCCGGGCCTGTTTCTCGAAAAATTCGGCCTAGCCCTGGCCCTAGCCCAAGCCCTAGGGGTTAGGGCCAGTCCGGGCCCAAAAACGGGTCGGGCCAGCCCGGGCCAAAAACGGGCCGGGCCGGGCCAGCTTGCGGGCCGCCCGGCCCATTTGACATCTCAATGTATAGTCTTATAGAAGAGGGATATATCAATTTATAGTCAACATCCAAACTAGTTTGGCGACGTGATAGATTTGCTAATATACAACGGTTTGGATTCAGATCTTGTATAGTCTTATAGAAGAGGGATATCAATTTATAGTCAACATCCAATCTAGTTTGACGACGTGATAGATTTGGTAACAAAGATTGGTTTGGATTAAGATCCAATCTTGTATAGTCTTCTAGAACTTCTATTTTATTCCATGGTATTTATTGTACTCTGGGGTGTGTGGGGGGTGTGCGTGTGTTGTGATTATTAAGAAGGAAAAGGAAGGCAAGAAAAGATTACAAAACAAAAAAAAAAAAAACAGAGTGAAACGACTGAGAAAGCAAGTTCAGTTTCTCTTTTGCCACTAATTCCTGCTTTTAGCAAACCTACATTAACATTAAAATACTAAAGGATATTTTCGATTTTCTTATGCCTTAAGTAGACTAATAGATCAGCATTGTATTGTAGTACTCATGTAAGAAAATTCATAAACTAATAGAAGTGTATAAATAACGATTGGATAGTTCTTCTAACGAGTGAAAAAACTTATAAGAAGCTTCGAGAATGTGATACTAGACGAATTGTTGACCGGTCTTAAACAGTGACACTTTAAGGTATCGTAATGCTTGTGTGGTAAAGCCGATGGATGTGAAATTAGGAAAAGCACTGTCAAAAAAAGAATAGAACGGAAAATAAAGATTTACCATTCGATATATTACCACAGAGATAGTTATACACCTAAGGTGTTAAAAAAGTCAAATGAGTTCATCTAGTTGCTTCTCATTTTATTTTGGGTGAAAAAAAGGATAAAACTAAGAAGAAAATGCATGCATTTTTCTTTGTTTTGTTCATACAACGAACTCCCGTGAAACATAATGAATAAATCATCAGGCTATCCACTAACATAACACTTATTTCCCTCAAAATTAAAATGAGAGTTACGTATCAGTTTTAGTGACAAGTTTATTTGAAAATCGGAACAAAATGTGGGTTCCTTTTCTCGTACTGTGCCCCTTAGCCTCGCAAAAATCGTGGGATTTCTCATTGCAAAATGTCGTTTCTTATTGCAGGACCTCATATGAAGCTCTACAACTACGATTGAACGATGGTGGGCTGTCAGCTGGAAACCGCTCCTATAGTATGATGGAATTCTTACCAATTTTTCCTTTGAATTCTGCAGAGTCAGTTGTCAAGGACTAGTCTCTACAGCTATTTACTTATTCCAAAGAAGACAAAAGTAATGAAAAAGGGAATATCTCAGTCCAAGAAGAAGGAGTATCCCAGTCCAAAAAGAGGGAGTAAGGAAATCAAATTTACTTATTCCAAAGAAGACAGAAATGCCACTAATATTCAGTGGCATTTCTGTAAATTTGGGCACAGGGTACTTGTTTTCGTCTGATATAATGGTGACCATGGAGAGGTACAGGAACGGGGTGGCAGAGTGTGTGATTGACGAGGCCAAGAAACTCTACAAAGAGTTAAATAATGTGAGTAGTCATAGTTCTATAGAGGCGGTAAGGATACAATGGTCATATTTTGTTTCTCTTGCGAAAATTGTTTTCGTCCAATGTATGTGTTAAGGTTAAGGCGGATACGAGGATTGAGCATGAAGATCCAAGGGACGTGATCTGTGAAGTGGCAGGGAGATCGGGTGTTGATATAGTGGTCATGGGCAGCAATGGTTACAGCACGAACAAGAGGTTGATCCATATAAATCTCTAATAAATAAAAACTTATGGCTCTGCACACTGGCGGAGCCAGAGATGTTGAGCAGGGATTAGTCCAACCTCTCCCCATTCCGAACCAGTTTTTTATTTTTATTTTTTATGATTTAACCATAAGAATATGCTTAAACTCGTACCCTAATATGTTTCTCCATGTTTTTTTGTCGTCAAAAGTTAATATGGTGCCGCATTAAACAAGCAATGACATTGTTGTGCAGAGTCTCTAATAACGTAGACTTTAGAGCAACATAATCCACTAACTCGTTGTGCAAGGTCTTGGCTTTGACTATTTTCGCTTGCAAATTGGTATCTGCTTAATAATAGTGCAATTTGCAATCCATTTATTAGTGCAACTTGGTGGTGGCGCACCTTCATTCATATCTCATTGATTTGTTTCACCGCATGCAATCGAAAGTTTGCATGTGTCGAAAATCACAACTATACACATACAAAAGTGAACACATCTGTCCAAAGCATCACAACCATAAACATATAAAAGCAGATTTTTGCATGGGGCAGATGGGCTTATTGCGAAGAGACTATTCAAATGCTTTAGCAGCACTTTTAGGGCTTAGATAGAGAATTAATGCCATGAAAACCGCACATGTGGTGGTATAGGTATATTCTCCAAAGTGAGACCTTCCTAAATAAAATGTTATCCTAACGGCATCATTCTTTCCCTCGTGTCTAGCCATGCCTTTTTTACAGCGCTGCTCGGCCTCTTTCACTCCTTGAAATTGAGATTTCATGGCCATAGATACATTTGTAGAGATGTTAACACACTTTTCTTTACTTCCCTCGTGAGGGCACTGAACCAATCACTTAACCAATGTCAACTTGGTAGCATGAATTCGACCAAGTCTGTTTTTTTGTTGGTATAGTGTTATGAAATGGCGCAGCCAAAAGGAATAGAAATCACAAACTGAAGTGGAGGAGGGGGAAGCGGGGGGTTACAAAACCAAAATTTTCTTCATCGTTTTATACTTTTGTTGATTTAATTGTAATGCAGGGCATTTCTTGGGAGCGTGAGCAATCACATCTGATATTCTTAAGAAGTTGTCTCACTCCCCTCTTCTTCTCTCTTCTTCCAGTTTTCTCATGTTTTATTCAATATTTTTCCCTTGGTCTTGTACTATTTTTTTATTTGCCCCTGACTTGTTCATACGAATAATTCTACGCACTGACGTGTTTACTTTTGATCTTCGTCCTCCTTAACTGCCACATATGTTGAATGAATAAACGAGTGCATTTCTATTTATCTGCTTAACATAATGCTTGTATGTCATCCATGTAATTTAATAAATATACTTGTTCAAGCATTATGCTTAGTTTGCTCTATATCTGCTCATGATGGCTTACGACCTTCACATGTCCAGAGTTATGTATTGGTTTGATGGCTACGTTATTACCTAAAGCTCCATAAAATGTTGGCAGTTGGCACACTTTCCTCGAGTCGTACAAGCTTGCTTTCTGTATTTGTGTTTGCTTTCTGTATTTGTGTCATAGAGATTGTGGCTAGCAGTTTGTACCCAAAAAAAAAAAAATGAGGCAATTTGCTTGAGATTCGCGAGGAAGTGACTATTACAACCCAATCAGAGGCCAAAAAAAATTCATTGTTCCTAGCGTTGTAGAGATCTTTGGGATCTAACTGAGAAAAGAGGAACATCAGTCTGCTTCGGACAACTTTCTGTCTTGCTAGGTATGAAACACAATAATTGTACAATGACCTTGGACACAGACACTTCCTTCCTATGGACAATCCGAGGTCCCAACAAATTTTCTTGCTATAAAATTGTCTATTCTTGGAAGCGCTGGGTTGTGGTTTTTTTTTTTGGGTGAAAGTCATTTATTATTCCCAAGAAACTTATGTACAATTGTTTTGTAATTTCTCTCATATGCCTAACATTTACAGAATGTAATATATCACACTTTCCAGCTCATTCTAATAGTATTCCTCTGTTTATTTCCCATCTCTCACATAGATTCCTATTAATGCTTGTGTTTGGTTCTTGCTTCCAGCTTCTCACTCTCCATTGTATCCATTGCTTGATCATTTGCATAACATCTTCCATGGATTGGGATTGTTTGTTGAAAATTCTAGTATTCCTTTCCCTCCATATCATATAAACAACAATTGCTAGTCCAAGCTTTCTCAATTTCGTCTTGAAACTGTTTCCCCTGAAATTTAATACTGCATATTCCAACAACTGTCCCCATGATTGTCCTTGATATGGTACCAGCATCTTATCCCAGACTTCTTTCCATATTTTCTGTGTAAACTCACAACTCCAGAATAAGTGGTTTACGTCTTCCACTTGCTGGTTACATAGAGCACATTTGTCATCTGTTATGAAATTCCATCTCTTTAGTTTGCTCCTTGTTCTAAGTCCATCTTTGCATAGCATCCATAAGATACAAGCACACTTGGGGATGTTACCTATGAACCACACATGTTTCCACCATGTCACATTTGCCTTCTTAATTCTCATGGCATTCCAGGCTGAATTGACTGTAAACTGGCCATTTTTGGTCTGATTCCATATGACTTTGTCCTCCCTTTCCCCCTGTGGTTGTGGCATACTTCTCATAGCTTCCTGCCATAACCTTAGGGCTGCAGATCTAGCTTGAGGCAATGCCCACTGATTGTTTTCAATTATGGCAACCACTTTACACTCTGCCCCCAAACCAGAATCATAAGTAATTCTATTACCAAACTGAGTAATTAGGCTTCCTTTAGGCATCCAACTATCATACCACAACCAAGTTGTTTGCCCATCTCCAATGTCACATTTGATGTATTGTTGGATTAGGCCTCTGAATTTGATGATCTTACTCCAAGTCCAAGATAAAATCACTGGTGGTTTAAAGGACCATAGATTTTTACCTTTCAGTATATATGTATGGCACCATTTGACCCATAGAGAGTCTTTTTTCCTTGCCAAATCCCAAATGTGCTTAGCCAAGAAAGCTTTATTCCATTCACCCAACCTTTTCAAACCAAGCCCTCCTTCTTGTTTTGGTACACATAGGTCCTTCCAGGCCACTTTTGCACCTGTACATTTAGTTTCTTTCCCATGCCATATAAAAGCCCTTATCTTGGCTTCAATTTGTTTGATAATTTTCTGGGGGAGGATAAAGATTGAGCACCAATAAAGCTGCATACTCAAGAGGACTGAACTAGCCAGTTGAATCCTTCCTACATAAGAGAGGTGTTTTGTTGACCAATTTGATACCTTCTTTGTGATCTTCTCAATCAATACCTGACAATCCTTCTGATTTAGTTTTGATGTGATTAGGGGTACACCCAAATATGTGACAGGTAGCTCTCCAATAGGGATATTTATTGTTTGCTTAAGCTGATTCTTCTCCTCCTCTTTAACCCCTGCTAGAAACAATGAGCTCTTGCTCAAGTTAGGGTATAGTCCTGAGAGTAAACCAAACTTATCTAGAACTTTTTTAATGATTGCCAAAGATTTCTTCTCTGCTGCAGCTATGATAAACAAATCATCAGCGAAACATAAATGCTGAATTTGAAGTTCTTTACATTTTGGATGATATTTGAAACCTGGTAGACTTGAGTACTCCCTTAGCATACCAGAGAAAGCCTCCATTACCACTAGAAATAGATATGGTGACATAGGGTCACCTTGTCTCAAACCTTTGGAATTGGCAAATAACCATCCATAGTACCATTTAGGTTGATGGAGAACTTGGCTGATCTAACACACTTCATTGTCCAGTGTATAAACTTTTCTGGGAAATTTAGGACCTCCATGGCAATGTGAAAGTTTTCCTTCTTTTATGCAGAGCTAGAAGTTCAATAAGACGTACATATGGACCTGCTCACCAGTTCTAAATTTCAGAGCAATAAATTTACAATCCACTGGATAAACCATCGGATTTGAATGAAGGCCGAGAGGAGGCGAGAAAGAGTAAAATACAGGTAAGAGGCACACCTTGATCCTTGTTATTTCGAAACAACTTATTACAAAGCTATTTCAAATGCCCTTTAGAAATTCTAAAGAATAGGAACATTTTGCAGTTTTGACAATTCAATTGTCCATTCGTCTGTGTTAATTTGTGGGTGCCAGAATTCTTGTTGCATACCAACTGCTTGATTTATTTATTTGTTATGCGAGTGTTGTTCTTGCTGTCATTCCTTAGTGCTTGTTACTCTCAACATGCCAAATGTGTTTCTATTGAGTGGTTTATTGTTTTTAGTTTGGTGCACCTGATGGTTATGCTTAACTTCAAAACGTTACTTTTAGACGCTCTGCATGATTGCATTATTTAACGTTCTCAAGATTCAAGGTTATCTGTAAGGTTATATTTTGTTCATGTATGTTCCTTGTTCATTCACCATCTGCTGGAAACATATTTGTACTAGAAAAATGTTTTCTTTGAGAAAATATGCATATTCTTAATTAGGCTTGTTATGTGAGTGTTCGTTCTACCAGTGCTTTAAAAACCTCCATTGCCTTGGATAATGGAAGGTCCAAATAGGTTGTCTTATGGTCAGTATATTAGCTTAGTTTAAGAAATCTGAAAACCTGCGTTATTCTTTGCAAAGCTACTATTTGAGATTTGTGCATGGAGCTGCTCACTAGTTCTACATTACAGAATCATCACTAATGCAATCCATTGATAATGAAATGGAGGCTGAGAAAGGCTAGATAGAGTTGAGAGACACATTATGCTGGATCCTTGTTATTTTTGTCAAATATGCTTCATCTCAATATGTTTATTAGCAGGCTTCAGATCCATATTCCTTCTTATTGGAGCATCTCTTAGAATTACGTACCTTCATCTCATTAAATTGTCGAAGGGAAGAAATTTCAAGGCCTTATTTTTGGCGATAGATATATGATTTAGCAAATGGTGGTTAGGTTTTCAAAAGGCTGGCATAATATTTGGCCAACCGGGATCATCACTCTGCGGTGAAGATTATACACATAGGGTGTGTTTGGCGCGCGGGATAAGACCCTCGGATAGGATAAAAATAATCCTATCCGGCGTTTGGACATGCACTTAGTCCCCGGATAAGTTATCATTTGGACTTATTTTATCCCACTTGAGTGGGATAATTCTATACCGGGGGGGGGGGGGGAGTATAGAATTAATCCTGATGGGTTTGGACTAAAATGAATGGGACCCACCCCACTTTTCTTCCTCTTTCCCTTCAACGCCATATATACATATACATTGTGTGTGTGTATATATATATATATATATATGTATGTATATATATATATGTATATATATATATATATACATGGAGCTGATAAAATGATAGCGCTAGCAACTTAACCCAAGTTGCTAGCGCAATCTGGCCGTCCACGGGCGAGAATGGACGGCCAGATCGCGCGTCCCAACAACGAATTTTTTCACTTTCCGCTACATAATGTAGCGGACGATAAATTATCATCCGTTACATTATGTAGCGGACGGCCAAACAGCGCTAGCAACTTGCTAGCGCTATCAACGGATCAGCTCGTATATATATATATATATATATATATATATATATATATCTGTGTGTGTGTGTGTGTGTGTGTTTGTATATGTGTGTATACATGTATGTCTATGTGTGTATATACATGTATACATACATACATATGTATACATGTACATACATGTACACACATGTACAAATACACACACACACACACACACACACATATATATATATATATATATATATATATGTGTGTGTGTGTGTGTGTGTGTGTGTGTGTTAACCCTACGGTTATTTAACCTAGGATTATATTTGATTTTGATGATAACTAACATTGATGATTATGCTGTCTAACATGCATTGAGTTGATGAAGCAATAAGAACATTCTCATACTCTTGCAAACGGATTATTAGACGAGCAACACGGTCAAAAACTCTCAATGGAACACATCAAAGAGAGAATTCGTCGATTGAAGTTTTCATGCTTTTATTTCCGCCTTTGTAAACTAGACATAGATAGATGATCGTTACGATGACTGTATACCTAGAACTTGCCCATAGGTTTCCCTTGCATGCATAAAAGTTTTTCATGCTTTAAAAACAAGGAAACTGCATTTTCAGGAATGCAGTCGACTGCATTGGAATGCAGTCGACTGCAATACTTCAAGTAGCCTATTACAGTCGACTGCAATGGATTACAGTCGACTGCAAGTTTGAAATTTGAATTTCCAACGGCTACTTTTGGGTTACAGTCGACTGCAATGGTGCATTGCAGTCGACTGTATTTTACCGTTTGGCACATTTAATGCCCTACCTAACTCCAAACGGTCATATTTATTCCTACCTCTATAAATACTCATCTTGGGTATAGTTTTCATTCATCAATTTCATTCAAAGCTCTCATATCTTTCATATTCTCAAAGATCAAAGCAATTGTTCAAATCTCTCTTGTTTTCATTGATTTCTCATCATTTTCAAGAGAGCATTTATTGTGAGCTTACATTAGCGAGAGATACACTTTCATAAGTCATCATACACTCATCTCTCTTGTTCTAGTACTTCAACTTGTACTCATCTACTTTTTGAGAGTGAAATCTTGTACACATTTCTTCATTGAAAGGTTCTTGTATCAAAGCTTGGGGTTGTCAATCTTTGGAGCTTTGGGTTTGTCAAAGCTTGTTCTTGATGTGGGCATAGCATCAAGGGATTGTAAGAGGTTCGATCTTGACCCGTAAGGAAGATCATACTAGTGGATTCTAGGGCCTTTCAAGGGACTTCCTTGAAGGGGTGGACGTAGGCTTGTGGGTATATCAAGCCGAACCATTTAATTCTCCTTGTCAAGTATCTCTAAACCCTTCTCTCTTTACATTATCGTTTTACATTTGTGTTGAGCTTGGTTGTTTGCTTATTTGAGTTATTGAGATTGTGGTTTGTTGTTTGTTAATTTTTAAAGTAGTCTTAAAACCCTATTCACCCCCCCCCTAGGGTTATTTTATTGGTTTCAATATATATATAGGGAGCAACAATTTCTCCACCGGTGGGTGTGAATCGGCTCCCTATATACATGTATATCATAAATCTAGTTGTCCATGTGTAGTCGTGGATGGCCCAGATCTATTTTTTTTCTTTAAAAGTTACAACCGCCGCTCTTTGAAGCGGTTGCAAAATGGACAAAAATACCTTGGGGAGTAGAAAAAACCCCAACCGCAAGAAAGACTAGCGGTTGGGGGCCCATGCAATCATCACCAACCGCTACAAAGTGTAGCAATTGGTGATGATCACCAACCGCTACACTTTGTTACGGTTGGTGATGATTGCCAATTTTTTTTTATTTTTTTTTCTTTTGGCCGTGAGAAATTGTTTGTAATGATGACCAACCGCCACTAAGTGTAGCGGTTGGCATCATGACTTTAATTTTTTTTACAGCCTTCAACTTGACAAAAGGACAAAGGGCCCCACCTAAGTCCCCAACCGCTATTCTTTGTATCGGTTGGCATTCCCACTTGCTTTCTTTCGTGTGAGACACAAGGAGAAAAGGACAAAGTGGCCCCACCTGTATCACAAGCCAAATAGTCCCCAATTTTTTTTGGCCTGTCCGAAATGTTGCTTTGTAGCCTTACTTTGATCAAATTATTGTCCACTTCATTGACACACACTCACGGGTCTTCTTTCTTCTCTTTCCCTCACTTTTCTCTCTTTATAATCCGTTCTCCCCAACTCTTTCTAGACAGTACCCTATCTTTCACTCTACATCATCTTTCCTAACTCTTTCTTTCATCTTCTTCATACTCCAAATCTTACCTGCATAATCTCCACGATAACATAAACAAAAAAATTCTACGCTAGAATATCGGTGGATACCCGCTAGAAGATTAAAATATATCAAGCTTAAAGCAAGTAAGTATTTCGAATTTTCTTATAATTCAATGTTAATTTCAAATTGTTCTTGTGTTATGCTTAAATTGTTCTTACCATAATCTCAAATTCGTGTTTTTTAGAGTTTGAAATTAGGGATTGAACTAGCGTTTATGTTATGAAATTAGAGGTTTACTTGATATAAGAAATTATGATTTTTTTTTATTTTTTCAAGATTGGGTTTTTTTTTAGGGTTCCAACATTATGGGTTTTTATGGATTCAAAATTGGCGGTTTTTCAAGACGTCAAAATCAGGGTTTTTAGGGCTTCAAAATTGGGAGTTTTTATTTTATTCAAGATGGCCGGTTTTTTAGGGCGTCAAAATTAGAGTTTATTAGCGAATATTCATTCAAAATCCAAAAAATAGTGATTGTAGACTCAAATCGAAGAAAACGAAAATACAAATTGAACGAAACAAAAATGAGATCAATCGGAGATCGGATGAGTGAGATATGAATTGGGCAAAAATTTTAGATAAAAACTTAATAGCACGAAGATCGATAAAACTTTTTAAAAGAAATAGTCACCCAGAAGTGACATGTGGCATGTCCTTTCTCTATAAATTCTGAAACCAATCTCTCACGAAGGACAACTTATAAATTTAAGATAAAAATGACAACTGTCCTTTTCGTTAGAGAAAAGGCGGCAACTGTTCTTAAAAAAAGAAACCGACAGCTCGACTCAACTGTTCGTAAGAATTTTATATATTTTTTTTAAAAAGTCAAAGACCAATTGAGGGATTGTTTGAAGGAAGAAGACACTGTGTGTTCCTAAGGTGTAACACTATGTGTGTTTAATGTGAATACGAAACGTAATTGTCGCTAAAGGTGAAAACTTAATTAGACAGTTTTTCACAAATTTATAAAAAATAGCTAGAGCTAGATTTTTCCAAAGTGTGAAAGAGTGACCCTAATTATTTTGACAAGATCTATATCAGGGAAAAATTTCAGATGTTTCCAAAGACTGGAAATGGGTTAATTGATACGGGAAACCTTGTAATTTTGTAGTGTAATTTAAAATATCAAGTTAGCGCAATTTCGCGCGAAACTTTTATGAGTACCCTAGGATGTTGGGAAGTTCCATTTCCCAGGACTTTGGGCCATTCCGAAGTCGTTAGCTATTTGTTTGGCCGAACAGGCTTTTAAGCGCTCGATCCGGACACCGATTTAGAATTTTTGGTCGAAAATTTTGTAAAATACTTTTAAGATCAAGAATGAATTCAGGAAGCTTAAAATAGCATTTTAAAGTACTTTTGATATTTTCTGATGCCAGGGGCATTTTGGTAATTTGCCACCTGGAGAGGGTTATTTTGGTAATTTTCCCGATAAAAATTTTCAAATGACTTTTTAGTCCAGAAATGATTGTAAAACACCTAAAAGGTTGTTTTGAATCTGATTTGGGGCGTTAGGGTGATAATGAACCCCCGGGGGCATTTCAGTAATTTGTCGCTCAGCGGGGGTATTTTGGTAATTTTTCTTATAAAATTTTTGAAATGACTTTTAGTTCGGGAAGGGGTGTAAGACACCCGAAAAGTTATTTTAAAGTTGTTCTGAGATGTTTGTTGGGGCGATGGCTGCCAGGAGGTATTTTGCATAAGTTGGGGGTGTTTTGGTAACTTTCCCCTTTAAAATTTTCTGAGGAAATATTTGGTATATAATTGAGGTCATACATTTAAAAAGTAGTTTTAAAGCGATTTTGAGGTGTTGGTGGTGTAGCGGCCATCAGGGGATATATTGGAAAATTGTCATGTTGGCGCTAAATTTTAGGGAACGCGCGTAATTAAGCGTTCGGAGTGGTGGGAAGTGAGGAATGGTGTTAATACGTTGAAATAATGAGATAATGACTATTGCTAATGCGTTGGTAAGCTAGGTTAAAGATCCAGTTATAGTTTTGGAATGTAAATATTATGGACGCTAAATTGGTTTACGATTATATTTTGTTCTTAGAGATATGGATTTCAACCCCGGACCTCATGATCCATCAATCCTATACGATGACGATGACCATGTCGCAAGGCACATATTTGACGATGTCGATATGGGTGTTTTGGAAATAATTCAAAGCACAAGTCACCTCGAATAGTGGGTACTAAATGAGGAACAAATACAAATATTACACCGTCAAAATTTATCTATGTTCACCGAGCTTCATCATTGGTCTCGGCACGACGATTGCCTTATATCCGCTCTAGTTGAACGATGGAGGAGCGAGAGGAATTTCACTTCCGGTTTCGTGAAATAACTATTACATTAGAGGACGTCGGATTTATACTTGGAATCCCATGTCACGGCCGATGCATTACTTTGAGCAAAACGTCTACATCCATAGCGAAGATGGCTAGGCAGTATTTTCTGGGAATTCCGAGGGAAGCTCTTACAACAAATGGCATCAAAGTTAAATGGCTGAGAGAGCAGTATGGCATGCTACCGAATGAATACACTCCTCACGATTTGGTGACATATACGAAGGCATTCCTTCTGTATATTATTGGAACTATATTACTTCCAACGCATTCGAAAAACACGATGCATCCGAAGTATATGATGTTCTTGGAGGATCTTGAGGAGGTATACTCATATTCGTGGGGTTCAGCTGTCCTTGCGCACCTATATCGAGCACTACACAGAGCTACGAGAAAGGTTGCCAAGTCCATTGCCGCCTACCTCACTCTATTACAGGTTTGAGCATTTATATTCTTGGTTGACGTGTCAATATATTCGTGATTAATTACTAATTCAATATAATGTTTGCATTCACAGGTTTGGTCTTACGAGAGGCTACCCATGGGTCATCCACAGCCGCGGGTAGATTCTAATGAGACATGGCCTAGGGTGTGGGCCTGGGAGCCTACGACCAACCGAAGGAGACGGGTAGACCCTCACCACCATCTAAAGTTCTATCGGGGGGAACTAGAGATACTGGATGCATCCCAGGTGATGTGGCAACCATAGGGCAAGGTGATGCATCGGTTGGATGAGTGGTGTTGGCAACTTCCAGTGTCATACGTGCTGGCAGGTTTGGTTTGGGTGCCGCTTATTCACTTCGAAGTATGTGAGTTTTAGATGCCCCGATCGATCTATGAGGTAAGCTTGTTGTATACAAGGGATACTAAAACCCGCTGTAGACATGCGGCCATACAGGAGTGGTTGAGGGCCGAACTTCGAGGTTCCTGATGCCTTGAATTTGTTGAGCGACGAGGTGCAACAGTGGAATACTTGGTAAGAAACGTATGATAGCCTTGTATCGCTGAAGGACGACAACATCAGTATTGAGGAGTACCTGCAATGGTTTCTCAAGGTGACGCGCACGAGGGTGAATCGCCCTTTCCAGGTGAGGAAGACATCGTATGCGCAACGTGAGATCTATGACCAGTTCTGGGCATTGAACATTGTAAGTCATGCTAGTGTTGTTTCAATTTTTATTTGCGCACCTTATCGACCATGCGTGAAATGAGTAGCCATATTTTCTATGCATGTTTTTTCGGTTGACTAGGGCACTAAGGTGTTCAAACAGCTAGAGGGGTTTGACTGGTTTGTCGCGCAGGCTCCTGACAATCTCAAGAGGTCCATTGAGAGGTACAAGACTGAAGTTCACAACTTTATTCTTGTGTACCGGGGTTACCAAGGGGAGCCGTCTAGTCGTTTGCCTCCTGACGCGTACGACTCTCAGTCCCATAGTCAGGTGTGGGAGCCGTCTAGTCGCTTGCCTCCTGACGCGTACGACTCTTAGCCCCAGAGTCAGGTGTGGGAACCGTTTAGTCGCTTGCCTCCTGACGCGTACGACTCTCAGCACCAGAGTCAGGTGACCCAAGTAGGAATCCAGGCCTCGCACCCAAGCATCCGACCGGATAAAGGACAAGCGACGAAGCCATTGAGGCCAGACAAGCGGGATTGGATCGACTGGCACTACTTCGGGCCTCAGCCCGTTGATACAACAGACTTTCCTCTTTCGATATTCCTAGGTCATGCGGATATGAGAACGTTGATATTTCAAATTTTGTCATGAACGCTTATATAGATCTGCTCCGGATTAGAGATGTATGTTATAACCACTGCCAAGATTTGAAGCTTAACATGTATCCCACTTATTTTATGGGATTAATGGTGATCAGCATGAGGGATTTCACAGAATGAAGGAGGCCAGGGGTAGGCAGGGGTAAGTGGAAACCATCTGGAAACGTGTTAGGTATGTTGAACTCGGACTATCAATGTCACGCTGCTCATACGAACCTTATCATGATACCTTGTCATCATGCAAACCACTTCTTCCTATTAGTTCTCCATCCAGCAAACAAAACGGTCCACATATACGATAGCTTAAGGGAGGACGGACCTGGGCGGCTGCTAGCATAGATGTACAGTGAGTACATCACTGAAGTGGTTAGTTTTTATTTGTTGACCTTGGCTCATAGTATATTCTTCTTGTTACATAGGCTTGATGACCTTTTTTATTGTTGGATGCAGACTAATATCCTCTCCCTAGCGTGCCAAGATTATTCGGGGGAGACCATCACCAGGAATTCGACGGTAGAGCCTTGGACGGTCGTGATGATACAAGACCGACCAAAGCAATATAACAGTTACGATTGCGGGATTTACGTCCTCAAGTACATGGACTACATTGCTCGCTCGGAGGTGCTCAAATATACATCCTGGACTAGGAGAGATGCCTTGACGTTTAGGTATAGGATAGTCTGGGAGCTGAAAAAGAATGAAGCTAGACGCCTTCATTAGCATTATCCTAAGTAACGTGCCTAAGGTGCAATGAGAAAAGAAAAGTGAAAAACAAATATACATAATTTTTCGGAAGTTAAGAATTGGGCGCTAAAGTGTGCGCGAATAAGCGCGTAGTAGGAAAATTGAAAAAAATAATTTGTCTCGATTTTCGCCAAAATTCATAGAAATAGGCTAACTAGCGTGCCTAAGATGCAATGAGAGAAAAAAAGTTACAAAATACATTACAACATTTTTCGCAAGCTATGAATTTGGCGCTAAAGTGTGAGCGAATAGGTCCTTCATAGGAAAACCCAAAAAAATAAGGTGTCTCGTTTTTCTCCGAAATTCATAGAAATGGGCTAACTAGCGTGTTACAAAAAAAAATTCAACATTTTTCGCAAGCTATGAATTTGGCGCTAAAGTGTGCGCGAATAGGCCCTTCATAGGAAAACTCAAAAAAATAATGTGTCTCGTTTTTCACCGAAATTCATAAAAATGGGCTAACTAGCGTGCCTAAGGTGCAATGAGAGGAAAAAAAGTTACAAAAAAAATTACAACATTTTTCGCAAGCTATGAATTTGGTGTTAAAGTGTGCACGAATAGGCCCTTCATAGGAAAACCTAAAAAAATAATGTGTCTCGTTTTTCGCCGAAATTCATAGAAATGGGCTAACTAGTGTGTTACAAAAAAAATCAACATTTTTCGCAAGTTATGAATTTGGCGCTAAAGTGTGCCCGAATAGGCCCTTCATAGGAAAACCCAAAAAAATAATGTGTCTCGTTTTTCACCGAAATTCATAGAAATGGGCTAACTAGCGTGTGACAAAAAAAATTCAACATTTTTTGCAAGTTATGAATTTGGCGCTAAAGTGTGCGCGAATAAGTCCTTTGTAGGAAAACCCAAAAAAATAATGTGTCTCGTTTTTCACCGAAATTCATAGAAATGGGCTAACTAGCGTGCCTAAGGTGCAATGAGCCAAAAAAAAAGTTACAAAAAAAATTACAACATTTTTCGCAAGCTATGAATTTGGCGCTAAAGTGTGCGATGTGCCTTTCATAGGAAAACGCAAAAAAATAATGTGTCTCATTTTTTGCCGAAATTTATAGAAATGGACTAACTAGCGTGCCTAAGGTGCAATGAGCAAAAAAAAAAGTTACAAAAAAAATTATAACATTTTTCGCAAGCTATGAATTTGGCGCTAAAGTGTGCGCGAATAGATCCTTCATAGGAAAGCCCAAAAAATATTTTTTCTCGTTTTTCGCCGAAATTCATAGAAATGGGCTAACTAGCGTGCCTAAGGTGCAATGAGCAAAAAAAAAGTGACAAAAAAATTACAACATTCTTTGCAAGGTATGAATTTTTGCGCTATAGTGTGCGCGACTAGGCCCTTCATAGGAAAACCCAAAAGAATAAATTCTCATTTTTGCCGAAATTCATAGAAATGGACTAAGTAGCGTGCCTAAGGTGCAATGAGCAAAAAAAAAGTGACAAAAAAAATTACAACATTCTTCGCAAGCTATGAATTTTTGCGCTAAAGTGTGCGCGAATAGGTCCTTCATAGGAAAACCCAACAAATATTTTTTTTCATTTTTTACCAAAATTCATAGAAATGGGCTAACTAGCGTGTCTAAGGTGCAATGAGCAAAAAAAAAAGTGACAAAAAAATTACAACATTTTTCGCAAGCTATGAATTTGGTGCTAAAGTGTGCGCGAATAGGCCCTTCATAGGAAAACCCAAAAAAATCATGTTTCTCGTTTTTCGCCGAAATTCATAGAAATGGGCTAAATAGCGGGCCTAAGGTGCAATGAGAAAAAAAAGTGACAAAAAATATTACAACATTCTTCGTAAGCTATGAATTTTTGCGCTAAAGTGTGCGCGAATAGGCCCTTCCAAAATTATCAAGATTCCACAAACCAAATCACAAATTAAAGATTCCACAAACCTAATCACAAATTTAAACATTATAAAAGTTCAATTTAAACAACTGAAATATTAACCCTAACACTCTTCCTCATCAGCATCCTTCTCGACGATACTGCTAGGTTCGATACTTAGACTTTATAATGGTTTTTCTTGTCATGATCAGTCATTTTATTACATAATGCACACTTTCGGAATTTTTTTTGACCCGTTGCTTCTTCAATCAGACTCTTTATACGTATTGCTTGTTTTCACCCTTTTGTTTGAGACAGAATTGGATCCAAAATATTCGTCATCCTCACCTTGCAGGCTAGTGCGGCTGTGAAGCTCGATTGAATCTACCGGCTGGAGTCGCCCGAGTAGTCGGAGTGTACCGTCTTTCTGGTAATGCCATCCTAAATTGTGCAAGGTTAGCCTTATCCCGTGCGGCTGGTTCAACTTGATACATGTACCCATCAAATGTTGACGCTGCATCCAATGATAAACCGTGCATGATGTTACAAAGGTGATTATATCGCAGCGTCTCAGATTGCTCGAAATCAACTGAAACATTGGGCACGTAAGGAATGTGACCGTGTACTCTATTGGCTTCCTTCGTCCACCGATCCAAGATATACTCTGGAAGGATTTCACGAGCATTCTTGGCTCTAAGAAACCTCAAAGCGTGTCGACAGAGTATACCTTTATGTTGAAACAGTTGACAGTTGCAATTAACAAACCCGGTCTCCATACAAACTGCTATGGTAAAATGTCTTCTGTTCTTCGGAGCCGACGAAGAGCACAGATTGGCAAAATTTGTCACATTTTTTAAAGCATAAACCTTGAGATCTCTGGTGCATAGCTCTTGCAACTTTGTCATGCTATATTGATTCGACTTTAGTAGTTCCTCTTGAAACTGTCTAAACATTTTCTCGGTATAGAATTTAGCCGCATGAGCCTCTACAGGTGCAAAAACTACTATGGCTCTTTCTCTCTCTCTCTCTCTATATATATATATATATATATATATATATGGAGCTGATCTGTTGTTAGCGCTAGCAGCGCTAGCACCGTCCGCTACATAATGTAGCGGACGGCAAAACAGCGCTAGCAACGTGCTAGCGCTAACAATGGATCACGACCCTATATATATATATATATATATATATATATATATATATATATATATATATATATATATATATATATATATATATGGGACCCACCCTACTAAGAAGTTCGCTAATGAGTTGATGCTGATGGTGGTCGGTGAAGAAAGGTTGGGGCGGTGATTGGGGAAGGTCGGACGGTAGTGTTAGCACTATAAGAAAATCGGCTTTTAGCAAAGGGGAAATCTGTCGCTAAAAGTCCAAAATCCGTCGCTAAAAGAATTAGCGACGGATTCACCGTCGCTAAAAATCCCTCGTACCCGTCGCTAAATATGTCATTTTTACCGACGGATTTATTTTTCATTAGCGACGGATATTCCGTCGCTAATTATATTTTTAGAATTTTAATTTATTTTCTTTTTTATCAAATTAGCGACGGATTAAATATTTTAGCGACAGAATATTCCGTCGCTGAAAAACTTATTTAGCGGCGGAATATTCCGTCGCTAAAGAACTGATTGTAGGAATACTTTTAGTGACGAAATTAATCCGTCGCCAAAAGTCAATTTTTTTTTAATTTTTTTTTCAATTACCCAGACCTGTAATACAATTCTCAACAACAACGCGCAATATTCAATATAGAAAGAAATATATATAATCAATTATAAAAAATATTTATTATAAAAAAACTCATATATGTACAAGCCGGGAACCGGATACAGCCGGTTAGGAGAGGGGAGAAGAGTACAAGCCGGGCGTGGGGAGCGGGGGGTGGGGGAAGCTAGCAACGGGCACGAGAAGGGGCTTATCAGGGGTTCCCGAGTCCCGGATCTGGATCCTGCTGATCCGGGGCCGGCTGATCCTGCTGATCCGGGGCCGGCTCGGCCTGTTCAGCAGTGCCCTGCTCCCTGATCATCCTCACCACCACTGTAGTAATGCGCTGGATCTCCTCGTCGTCCAACTGAGGAAGAGGAGCCGGTGTCTGTGGAGGGGCAGCAGGGGGTGAGGACGCTCCTATCACGGCACGAGCAGTCGTGCTAGGCAGGCCGTGTATGCGGCCTTTCGGCCGATTCACGACCTCCGGCGTATCCAGCCATCGCTTCAACCCCCCAGTACTCGCAGCCGTTCTAGTGGATGCTGATGGCTGTCCGGACTGCTGCTCGGACCCCCTTAGTTGTTCATACGATGCCTGCAAAAATAGTAGTTTAACGATATGTTAGGGCATTAATTAACGAAACGGACAGTGAGGATAGAAAGAAAAAACATAACAACTTAAATAAATTGACTCACATCGATCCGCCGGGCAATATCTGAAATATAGTCCCCCGCCCAGTGCGTCTCGTCCTTGTCCTTCTTCCTCACGTGCGTCTGAGTATAGGTCAGAGCTATGACCTCATCCTCCTCCAGATCCGGGTGCTCGACCGCGTTCATGTGTCGGACGATGTTGTGTGGCACCGACCCCCCCGTGTGCGTCGGATCTCTGTTTTGTCTGTTCTCAGCCCCGCTCTTACTCTTGGCGTCCCAACCTGGATCTGCAGCCACCGATCTATCATCTCCCCCCATACACGGTGAGATATCCAATGTGGGGGATATCTCGTCATGTCCGTCATCGGGGCACCCACGGGCAGCGCCTTCTTCGCCCGGTCCCGTGCATCGTGGAGCCATCGGCGGTAATTCTTGTCGATGTAGGCAAAGAAAGCCTGCTGCCCCAGTACCTGCTGCTGAGGCGTGTCAACGTGAACCCCTCATGTAAGGTATTCAATAACACAAATTAACAACATAAAACAAACTGTAATTTAACATTTACTAACGCTGAAAAAAATACTTCACCGTACCAGCCACTCCTCCCATAGGGCCTCCCTCGCAGCGGCATCCCAGTCCTTCCAGTACAGGCGTGGGTCGAAGAATTGGCCCTTCACAAGAACGTCGATCTTCGTCCTCGCCATATTCTTCAGGATCCTGTCAAAGAAGTAATTAAATTAATTAATACAATTCAAATATAAATTAACACCCCAAAATTTTAAATATAAGGCATGAGGTGATATTTTTAGTACTTACAGGCCCGCCTGCGTGAGCGTAACTCTCTGTTTACGCTGGGGGTCGATGCGTACCCCGCGTGTCGGACCACGGCCTCGTCGAGATCCTACAAAACACAGACATTAATACAGTTCAAATATAAGGCTAGTGAAAATGTACGAAACACCGTTATCAACTATACCTGAGGTAGAACCCACGGAAGATGGAGAATGCACGCGTGTGTGGGATGAATCTGCGTCAGGCTGGGGCGACAGCTCGAGCTGGGGCTGGGGCGACGGCGACGGCTGGGGCCCCATCTGCTGTCCGCGATCACTTTGTGCCTCGTCATCAGTAGGCAATGACGAGGTGGGACCCACCGGGGAGAAAGTAGCTCGGCGTCCAGCCCGGCCACGAATAGCCCGTATCCTATCCATATCTGACTTCATATAGATTATATACAAAGACATTAACACGTGAAAAATAATAATTTAGGCATAAATCATCATCGGCACTATATATATATATATATGAACGGATGTGCAAAAACACATCAATAAACACCAAGTTCTAAAATGTTACTACATTTTTCCCGTGATGTTACAACATTACAAGTCAATCATTTTCAGTTTGCGAATCATCTTCATCACTTTCCTCGTCGCCCTCTTCTTCGTGGGACTCGTCGTCCTCTTCATCTTCTAATTCATCCTCTTCATCAGTAGACACAGTCACATCATCTCCAACACTTTCAACGTCTTCTACGTCATCATCTACGACTTCTTCTCCCACAAGAAGTGTTGTTGGAAGAGGAAGATCGTCCTCCTCGTTGTTGACCTCAACAGGGAACAAGACACATGGTTGGTCGGCTTGAAAGGAGTCTTGCTCACTGTCATATGTCACGGGCAATTTCTTGGACTTGATAGTTGTATACCAATGTGATTTGGGATTGGCGACGTCCTCCGCGTAAAAGACTTGTACAACTTGACTAGCAAACACAAAGGGCTCGTCTGATGCAAGTCTTGACTTGACATTGACATCTACAATCCCTTGAGAGCTAACACGGATTCCGATGCGCTTGAATTATTTCAATTTAGGGTTCGATTCTATTAGGGCATTCAATTTAGGGTTCAATTAGTTTAATTTAGGGTTTGGTTCGATTAGGGCATTCAATTTAGGGTTCAATTACATCAATTTAAGGTTCAATTAGGGGTTCTATTGATTCAATTTAGGATTCGGTTGATTTGGGGCATTCAATTTAGGGTTCAATTAGTTCAATTTAGGTTTCATTTGGATTAGGTCATTCAATTTAGGGTTCAATTAGGGGTTCAATTAGTTTAATGTAGGGTTCGATTCGATTAGGGCATTCAATTTAGGGTTTAATTAGGGGGTTCAGTTGATTTGGGGCATTGAATTTAGGGTTCAATTAGGGGGTTCAATTATTTCAATTTATGGTTCGGTTGGATTAGGGCATTCAATTAGGGGTTCAATTAGTTTAAGTTAGGGTTCGATTCAATTAGGGCATTCAATTTAGGATTTAATTATGGTTCAATTACTTCATTTAAGGTTCAATTAGGGGGTTCTATTAGTTCAATTTAGGGTTCGGTTGATTTGGGGCATTCAATTTAGGGTTCGATTAGTTCAATTTAGGGTTCAATTACGGGTTCAATTAGTTTAATTTAGGATTCGATTCGATTAGGACATTCAATTTAGGATTTACTTAAGGTTCAATTACTTCAATTTAGGGTTTAATTATGGTTCAATTACTTCAATTTAGTGGTCGGTTGAATTGAATAAACAATACAAAGGGTTTCTTATCCTGATGTCATGTAATGGCCCATAATCTATGACCTTTCAGCGTCACCATGATCTATATCGGTGTTACAGACTAACTACCGAATATGGTTTTCTTCCCTACCTCGTCAAGAATTAAGGAAAATTAGAGATAACAAGTTCAAGTTCTTCAATAAGCCAAGATCCGTCTGAACAACAAAGTGAATGACATCATAAATAAAAGGAAAGAGATGCATGTAACCTAAATTGAAGACAAATTAACAAAAAATTCAGATAATTTAGGGCAATTGACATACAAATCTCGAGGTGGGTACGACAGCGGCGGCGTTGGTGGTGCGGTGGCAGTGGTGGGTTTCGTTGCGCGGCGACAGTGGAGGGCTTTGTGGCACGACCGCAGTGCAAGGCTTGGTGGCACAGCGTCAGGTGGGGGACGGGAGTGTCGCCGAAGCTGGGTCGCCGTAGAGAAGGGTCGCCGGAGGTGAGAACGGCGGTGGGTGGGTGAGAGAAGAATTTCAAAGAGAGAACGGGGAGAGAGAAAGAAACCAGATCTGTTTTTAAATGGAGGATCTTTAGCGACGGAATAACACCGTCGCTAAAACTTCGTCGGTGAATGTCTTATTATAAATACTTTTTGCGACAGAATTTTTAGCGACGGTTTTATTCTGTCGTTTAAATAATTTAAAAAAAAAGTCAAAAATACTAATTTTATAAAAAATATTTAGCGACAGTAATTCCGTCGCTAAAAGTTCGCCGTTAAAATTCTGTCTGCAAATACTTTTACCGACGGTGTCTTCCGTCGATAATAGTATTTTGCGACGGATTTTTAACGACGGGATAATCTGTCGCTTAAAGACATGTTTAGCGACGGAATACCTTCCGTCGCTAAAACTCCGTCGCAAAATACATATTTTCTTGTGGTGTAGGGCCTGCGACAGAGAGACAGGGAGGATGCGCGGGGGGGGGGGAGAGAGAGAGAGAGAGAGAGAGAAAAATATGACTGACATCTTACCTCTCATTTTTTAATGAAACTACGTAGTTTTTGCCGCTAACATCACGCAAGTTGCGTAAGGCTAGCCTTATTTTCGTTTTTCCCTATTTATATATATATATGGGGTTCGATACACACCCACCGGTGGGAAAAAAAAAATTTCCCACCCAATCGCTTGACAGTCATGCGATTGCATAAAAAAAAAAGGACGGCTGGACTGGGCCATTTATGGCGAAAAGGGCCAATGATTGGCTTTGGGCCAATCGCGAAAGTCACGAGATTGGCCCATTCAGTCCATTTAATATTTTTTTTTTTGCCTCCCCCCACGTGTCCCCACCCCCTCCCTTGGCCCCCACCCCCCCCCCCTTCGGCAGATTCCCCCAGCAGCCCCTCTCACTTATAATATTCGGCAGTAACCCCCTCCCTTGGCCCCCACCCCTCTTCCCCCTCCCCACTTGTCCATTTTCCCCCCCTAGCCCCCACCCCCCTCCCCACTTGTCCATTTTCCCCCCCTAGCCCCCACCCCCCTCCCCACTTGTCATTTTTTTTTCCTAGACCCCCACCCCCCCTTCGACACATGGCACACATCAGTTGGCCCCCCCCTCCCACGGCTCACTTTTATGTCTATAAAAACCCTCTTCCCCCGAATTATTTCTTACGCTCTCATCATTCTCCCTATCTCACCTACATAATCTCCACAATTTTTTTTCGTCAAAAAAATTTACGCTAGAAGATCGGTGGATAACCGCTAGAAGAAGATCGGTGGATTTCTTCGTCATTTTTTTCAAGTCCAAACAAGTAAGTATTTTGAATTTTCTTATAATTCAATGTTAATTTAAATTGTTGTTACGCTTAAATTGTTCTTACCATAGTCTAAAATTCGTGTTTAGGGCGTCAAAATTACGTTTTTACAAATCGGGGTATTACATTCGAAAGATTCGGTAATAGCAATTTTTTAGGGCGTCAAAATTATGATTTTTCACGAATTTATAAAAAATAGCTAGAGCTAGATTTTGCCAAAGTGCAGAATAGAGACCCTAGTTATTTTTAAAATATCTGTATCAGGTAAAAATTTCAGATTTTTCTAAATACTGGAAAGGGGTTAACTGATACGCGCAACCTTGTAACTTCGCAGTGTAATTTAAAATATCAAGCTAGCGCGGTTTCGCGCGAAATTTTTTTGAGAGCCCTAGGATGTTGGAAAGTTCCATTCCCCATGAATTCGGGCCATTCCGAAGCCGGTAGCAATTTTTTGCCAAACGGGCTTTTAAGCGCTCGATCCGGACACCGGTTCGGGATTTTTTGACGAAAAATCCCTAAAATGCTTTTTAGATCAAGGATGCACTCAGCAGCCTTCGAATAGCGTCTTAAAGCACGTTTGAGATTTTTTCCGATGCCAGGGGCATTTCGGTTATTCGCCGCCCGATAGGGGTATTTTCGTAATTTTGCCCCTTTCAACTTTTTTGACATGGGATGCTTACTCCATAAATGTAAGCACACCCTAGCGAAGGCGGGGAAGTTCCATTCCCCAGGAATCCGGGCCATTCCGAAGCCGGTTGCAACTTTTTGACGAACGGACTTTTAAGCGCTCGATCCGGACACCGGTTCGGGATTTTTTGACAAAAAATCCCTAAAATGCTTTTTAGACCAAGGATGAACTCAGCAACCTTAGAATAGCGTCTTAAATCACTTTTGAGATTTTTCCCGATGCCAGGGGGCATTTTGGTAATTTGCCGCCCGAGAGGGGTATTTTCGTAATTTCACGCTGTCAACTTTTTCGAGCGTCAATACTGTCCGTAAATGTAAGCACACCCTAGCGAAGGCTGGGAAGTGCCATTCCCCAGGAATCCGGGCCATTCCGAAGCCGGTAGCAATTTCTTGCCCCGAATTATCTTTTAAGCGCTCGATCCGGACACCGGTTCGGGATTTTTTGACAAAAAATCCCTAAAATGCTTTTTAGACCAAGGATGAACTCAGCAACCTTAGAATAGTGTCTTAAATCACTTTTGAGATTTTTTCCGATGCCAGGGGCATTTTGGTAATTCGCCGCCCGATAGGGGTATTTTCGTAATTTCACGCTGTCAACTTTTTCGAGCGTCAATACTGTCCGTAAATGTAAGCACACCCTAGCGAAGGCTGATTTGAAGCCGTTTCGCGGGGCGTTGGGGTCCTAATGAACCCCGGGCCATTTCGGTAATTTGCCGCTCATCGGGTTCTATTTTCCTAATTTTACATTACACGAATTTCCCGAACCACTTTTAGTTCAGGAAAGGGTGTGAGACATCCGAAAAGTTATACTTTAAAGTTGTGAATTAGATAAAGCTTGTTGGGGCGATGACTGAAAAACTATGAAGCTTTTCTGATGGCAGGGGGCATTTTGGTAATTCGCATTCCCGAGAGGGGTATTTTCGTTACTTTGCCCCTTTCAGTTTTTCAAATGACTGCTTCGTCCAGAAATGTAAGCAAAGCACCTGAAAGGTGCTTTTGAAGCTGATTTGGGGCGTTATGGTGATAATGAACCCCCGGGGGCATTTCGGTAATTTGCCGCTCATCGGGGGCTATTTTGGTAATTTTACATTATACTAATTTTCCCCGCTATTACACTGCAAATAGAGTCCATTCTTCTTTTATTTAATTCTATGACTTGTTGAGAATGATATAATTTTTATTTTTTAGATTTCAGTATAAATATAGATGCAACTGGAGGAAATATTTTTTGTGAAGGTTCTGATCCACCTTACTTGGATCAAGTTTTTCAAACACTTGACGAAGTCGAAGCATACTACAGAGCATATTCGAAAACGATGGGTTTCGGTATTCGAACTAGGACGAGTAGAAAACGGGTGAATACCGATCAAATTGGTGCAAGGTTATTTGAGTGTCATAGAGGAGCACCGCATGTACCCCCGGTCGTTCCGATCAGTGACGAAGGGACAACAAGACAAAGAAAACGCGACACATTTCCGGGTACCGGCTGCAAGGCCCATGTGTATGCAGTACACCGGAAAAAAGAAAACCATTGGGTTGTGACGGGAGTGGACTTGAGTCATAATCATCAGTTGATGACTCCCAGTAAGATTGGTCAAATTCATCAACACCGAGAAATTAGCGCGGCACACAAACAACTGATTTTTACAATGGCCGGGGCTAAAATTCCACCTTCTAAGATGATGGGGGTTTTCTCAAGCCAGGCTGGGGGGATTGACAAGTTGAGTTTCAACGACGTAGACCTTCGAAATGAACTTCGTGCTCAGAAGAGAGAGTCTTTCGGTAGGAATGATGCTCAAGCTACCATTGATCTCTTCAGGTGCCTTCAGAGTGAGAATTCTGGATTTTTCTACAGTATCCAACTCGATGATGAGAACCGCATTAGTACTATATTTTGGGCGGACCCCCGTTCTATAGCTGCTTACCTAAATTTTGGGGATGTTGTGACGTTTGACACCACATACCGCACCAATAAGTACTCTATGCCTTTTGCTCCGTTCACGGGGGTGAACCACCACTATCAGTCAATCTCGTTTGGCTTTGCCCTGCTTAGGGATGAGACGGAGGATTCATTTACGTGGTTATTTGAAACGTGGCTTCAAGCAATGTATCGTATTCCTCCACAGACCATCATCACCGACCAAGATCTGGCAATGAAAAATGCAATCGCTAAGGTCCTTCCAGATACTCACCATGGCCTGTGCACGTGGCACATAAGCAACAAATATCCCGAACGGCTTCACCATGTATATGCAAACCATCCGGAATTCAAGACTGACTTTAATACATGTGTGAAGAAATCGTTGACGGTAGACGTGTTCGAGGAGAGGTGGGCCACGTTAATGGATGACTACTCTTTGCACAATCATGACTGGTTACAATCGTTGTATGCGATCAAGACACAGTGGGTCGGTGCCTACACCAAGAAGTTTTTTGCAGCCGGAATGACTACGACCTCGAGAAGCGAAGCTATGAATTCATTCTTTGATGGGTACGTAAGCCAGTCTTCAAGTGGCTGACGGGGAGGCTGGGCCACAGCGGGGCGGCTGACGGGGCATTGGGCCAATCGCATGAAAGTCAGGCGATTGGGCCAAAGCCAATCGCCCGAAAGTCAGGCGATTGGCCTTTGGGCCAATCGCCTGACTTTCGGGCGATTGGCTTTGGCCCAATCGCCTGACTTTCATGCGATTGGCCCAATGCCAATCATTGCCCCTTTTCGCTATAAATGGCCCAGTCCAGCCGTCTTTTTTTTTTTTTTAGCCAATCGCTAGACTGTCAAGCGATTGGGTGGAAAATTTTTTTTTTCCCACCGGTGGGTGTGTATCGAAATCCATATATATATATATATATATGTGTGTGTGTGTGTGTGCGCATGAGACCCACCCCACTTACTTTTCTTGCTCTTTCTCTTATATTTTGTATCGATATCCCTTACATTTTGTACCGGTCAAAATATCGCTACGTTCTTGTTAAAACTTTTCGACTTAAATTTTATAACACGGGACAAATTACAGCCCCACGGAGAGCTATTACTTTGCTTGTCAATCTATTTCTTTTAGCAAGGCGTACCTTTCTCAACTTTTTGGGAAAGACAACAAAATTAGAGCTGTGACATCAGAAGTAAGGTTCTGTCTTTATCAGATTGGACTTATCATAGCTTCCAATGATTCTTTGTCTTTATCAGGCTTTAGATACATGCTAACGTTCCAAGAATAAGTTGACCCTTGGACTCCCTTTTGTTTAAGAATATGTATGAGCTCCAAACTGGAAGAACAGAATCAAGGCTACGAATGGAAAATGCTTTATTCATTAGAGGTCATGTACAATCTTTATTAAAAAAACAAAAAATCAAAGAATGATACTAAACAACAAGAGCTCCGCTTACATATCTCACGGCCATTTTTAAACTTAAGACAACGACGCAAAGACAAACTATGCTGATGCAAGTCGGTCTTTTCATTACATTCGACTCGTGAGTAATAGAACAAATCCGGCCAGATATGTCATCGATACGGCCAACTGCTGCTTGAGCTGACCAATATCATAGCGTAGTACGAGAGGCATAACCATGTCCATTACACCGTTGATATTGACAGATGCGTTGATCATTGTTTTGCTTCCATTTGACAGCATTGGTGGTGGGAAATGGAGTTGGTGACCAGATGTGTCCACCGCGGGTGGCGATGCGTGATATCCAGAAGGACATGCTGGGGGAGATAAAGTGGCCCTGGGCGAGGGTGGGGGTGGTTTTGGGGAATATAGTGGTCTAGATGGTTTGTTATAGCAGGTCCGTTCACCATTACCATACGTGCTGAATCCACCAACGTTGGTCATTGGTTTGCTTCCATTTGACAGCAGTGGTGGTGGAAAATGGAGTTGGTGACCAGATGTGTCCACCGCGGGTGGCGATGCGGGATATCCAGAAGGACATGCTGGGGGAGATAAACTGGCCCTGGAAGAGGGTGGGGGTGGGGGTGGTTTTGGGGGGTACGGTGGTGTAGGTGGTCTGTTATAGTAGGTCCGTTCACCATTACCATACGTTCTGAATCCACCAACGTTGTGCCCACTGTACCAAATCAAACTTCGTAGGTAAGTATTGAACACGAGAAATAAGAAATATAATCCATACTACCAGTTTCTGCAGTAAATTAAATATACGGTGTATTCCATTAGTTTAGAACGTGTTATACTTTTTTGACAAAATTTACCATTAAAAAAACAAATTTACTATGAAATTAAAAAGAAAAAAAAAACTAGATTCCACTGTTCGAACTTCTTTTCAGCAAAATATATATACAGGTCACATAAAACCTTTCACAACACGGAATCAAGCGAAGTTGGGCGCAACATACCAGCTTCCGGCGAGACCCAGGCAGCCCTCCTGTTTTAGTTGCCTGAATCCATTACAAATGTACCAGCAAGGTTAACTTATGATATTGTCAAGGATAACACTACCGAATAAATGAAAAAAAGAAGCGAGACACAATAAATAACTCACCGGGCTTGTGCTTGGAGATTGTTGGAGACGAGAGCAAGCATGAGGAAGTAGACAAACCCTAGAACATGGACAAAAGCCATTTGTAGTAAAAAATTGAGATCAGTTAGTAGTACCTTAAGGTGATTTCTTACCACGTATATATTTATAGGGCAGACCGAAAGCCCCACGTAATTTCTCTGCTTCTACGCGGTTTGGGTGGTGGAAGTAAAGATTTTGGTTGGCATGTGACAGTCAAACGTTGAAATAGGATATTGAGAATTTTGTGCTAGGAGGAGATTGCCGGAGGCGAGAGCCAACCTGAAAAGGCAGAGAAACCCTTCAACACCGTTGGAAGCAACTGCAGGTAATTTCGAGATCATGCATATGCATGCATGCATGCACGCGGTTTGACGTGGAATTAAACGAGGACATGCACGTTTCATTAGCTCATGCAGTAGACATTGGAGGCGGAAAATGCTAACATTGGAGTTGTATTTTCTGGGAATTGGGATGCGTTGATTCTTTAATATCAGTTGGGACATGAAATGAATTATTTTTTGTTATTTGATCCTTGAATGTACTTGCACGAGTCTACATGCATGGGAGGGGCTGGCTACGTTTATTTGCAAAACAAGATTTCTATTTAGCATCTCGATCAACTTTAGGATTATTCTAGCTTTTAATTGCATTTCATGGTTTTTCTTGGTTCGTGATCAAAAACAAGATTCTGCAGTCCAAGGTGAATAAAATTCCTTTTATTCCGGATTTAATGCAAACCCACTCCCTCTAAACCCAATTTCTCTGCCTTTTCTCTAAACCACCTCCACTCATCTTGCGGGCGGGGGGCGGGAGACTTCCCTAGAAGTTTCTCTCCCCTTTCTTCGTTCTTTCTCTCTGTGAAATAAGCTGCTTCCCACCCTTCCTTTGCGGATCTTCATTTGGCCGGAATTTCTTCCTTTGGCTGGAATTATAAATTTTGGTCCTAATTGCAAATTGTGTCTGCGTGTGGGTGTGTGCGTGTGTTTGCGTGCACGCGTATGTTTGACGGTGACTCTGTGTGTGGGTGTGACTGTGTGTGTTTGTGTGTCTGTGTGTGTGATTGTGTGTGTGGGTAAGTGCTGTATGTTTCTGGGTACGCGTGACTGTGTGTGTATTTGTTGGTGATATTGTGTGTGTGCATGCTAGTGACTCTGTGTGTGTGTGTGGGTAAGTGTTGTATGTGTCTGGGTAGGTGCGACTGTGTGTGCAAGCGTGTGACTGTGTGTGTGTGTGTGTGTGTGTGTGATTGTGTGTGAGTTTGACAAAACGGATATGTGTGAATTATCAGAAAATGATAGCTTTTTTTGTTATCTGGATGACCTGGAAAACGAGTTTTATTGAAAAATACTCGGTAAAATGTCAGCGAAAAATCTGAGGCTGTATTCATAGAACTCAATGAATGACATTCCATAAATATTTAACCAAAAAAAGACATTCGATAGGACAGAGCTCCAAAACCCGATCTTTCCTAATTAAAGAAAATGAGCTCCAAAACCCGATCTTTCCTAATTAAAAAAAAAAGTCAAAGAATAGACTCGAAAGAACGAGAGAGTCGTTTATGCAAGACCTCATTTCCTTACATTTATTAAATAGGACAGAGCCAAGTTGTATTCTCAAGCTATTGAGAAAGCTAAAGCCAAGTCAAGTACTTGAATTCATGCATGGAAGTCAATGATGCCAGCTACTCCTCTAGTCCTCCCACTTCTTTACGTGAGTACCTGTAATGGTCGAACATTTTTTAGATTGTAATTTTTAGAATAAATTTTTACAATATAATTGTAGTTGTAGGAAATTTATCTCAAATTGTTTGGAAAAAGAAAAATTATGAGTGGCATGATTGGGACATGACATTAACTATTCATTCTTTTGTTACTTCAAGTTAATTTATATACATACTTTCCAACACGGCCTTATAATTTATTTTTTTGATAAACTTAAAGTTTGACTTGTACTAAAGGCTTTAAAAGTGTACGTCTCTAATGCATGTGTTTAGGAACAAATGTATTGTGAATTGAAAATGGCGCAACTTTAACCCACTTTCTATTTCAAAGAAATTCTACTAGAAAAAAACTACTTTGTAAATTTTTAGACATAATTGAAGGAGTAAAATTATGGCACTGTGATTAACTTCTTGAATTTCTTATCCTAAATATCAAATTGCATGTAAAACTACTTTTTTTTTTTTATAAACTTAAAGTTTGACTTGTACTAAAGGCTTTTGTTGAAACGATTTAATGCGTTTACCACATAACGTAATGGGTTCGGAAACATACCGTACGAAGTCTCCGACAATTCCGACGTAGGATCCTTGTTGTTACGAGCCTCCAACACGCTTGATCTTTTTCGCAGGTACGAAAATGGCTACTAGAGTCAAATTCTTCGTCCACGAACCAAATCCTAGAGCTTGGTGATTGCTCTAGAGAGAGTGCTATAGAGAGAGATTATTGCTATGACTTCTGACTTATTGGGATATCTCTAGCCTTTATATAGAGATACAATTAGAGACTGACTTTACCTCAAACTCTTAGGAGATAAAGATGTATTTACCTCAAACACTTAGGAGATAAATATCCTCTAATTAACTGTAATTATCCAGACTAACAAATACACATTATCTGTTAGTGGGCGGATAATGGGTCCATTGACCCAATTTATTAACAGCTCCCACTCGCCCACACACAGGGCAAATAAATCGTACAGTCCCTCTTTATCTCTCGTCCACTCATCTCCTCATACAGGAAATGGAACGTGCGGCCTACGAGAAAGGATGTCCAGTTGAGGAGTATTGTATTAAGTTATCACCAAACTAACACAATACATCACTCCAATAAATCTCGTATGTACCCCAGATAGGTCAATTACACCAGATTAAACACTCTCAAATCCCTCATAATGAGCAGTTTTAAACCTCTCATATGTTATGTATTCATGGCTCATATCGAAACGAAAATCGACAAAGTCGCCCGGGCTATGAATCACACAACATGGTGTAATATTGAACTTTCTTCCCAAAGCCCTCATGTCATTCCAATTAGACCCAACCGCTTTCCTAGACATGCCCCGCGAGACCGCATCATCCATGATCCAAGGGTACATGCTAAAGTAGCGACATTGAGTATCCTCTTCATGACATAGTCTAAGGTGAGAAGGGTACTACATATGATCAAAAGTATTTCGATCCAAGTGGCTCACACAGTGACGAAGCAGGGATTTATTCATCACTCCCACTGTCGGTCTGCATTTAGCACATGCAGTATGATTTGCATGCTATGGCGTAACCCCGCAAGGGCGTGTCACATAAATGTATAATAAAATACGCCATATGAATCTAAGTCTAGTCGCTGTACAAGCGCCTAACCTGAGTTTTTCAGCCCAGTCACTCTTATAGTGCCTGCCTGAAATCTCACATTCGGCTATAAACAGGCTACATAGAGTTGTGGAGATACTCTATGATCGACCTACATTCTTAGGTCTCATCTTAGCTCCAACTAAGGCGACATGTTTGCATTACAAACTGTATCATCTTATTCGCCCACTTGGCGCCTAAGACAATTATGTCTCATCTTGCTTGCTATCTTAGCGCCAAGGTGAATTACCCGTGTGAGTGGGTCAATTCGAGCCTGGTGACACTCTCAATAAGGATGTTTATGTAATCACAAAGATTATCCATTCATTCCAAAATAAACTCAAATCAAGGAACGAAAAATTAATATAATAAATGTCAAGTACATAAGATGCCATAAACATATCAAAACCTACGGAGTCCCATACTCCTAATGTGAGAAAGGAAAACATCTCTAGCAATGGGCTTGGTCAAAGGATCAGCCACCATTCTGCCAGTAGGTATATGCTTCATGGACACCTCTCCTTGCGCAACTAAAGTTCTAATGAAGTGATAACGAAGGCCTATGTGTTTGGCCTTCCCATGATATTTGGGGTCCTTTACAAAATCTAGGGCAGCTGTATTTTCACAGTGAACAGCGACCGCCTCATCTATATGAGCTGTAACCCTTAGAGCCTGTATGAATGACCTCAACCAAACAACTTCCTGGACTGTTGCTGAACAAGCAACATACTCCGACTCCATCGTGGATAGGGCGATGCAAGACTTTTTCTTGCTGCACCAAGAGATAGCTCCACCTAAAGTGGATCTGTGCTCATCTCTATCAGCGCCCCAATCAACATCGATGTATGTTCTCAGTCTCAAGTCTCCACCATGATAACACAGGACGAGATCAGCGGTTCCACGTAGGTATCGAAGGATCCTCTTCACCGCATTCCAATGAACGGTTCCAGGATTACTCTGATAACGACTCACAATTCCAACGGCATAGCAGATGTCTGGACGCGTACACAGCATAGCGTACATCAGACTCCCTACTGCAGCCGCGTAAGGCACCTTGGACATCCAATTCTTTTCCTCATCATTCTTTGGGCATTGGCTGTGGTCAAAGTATACGCCTTGTCCATTGGAGTGTCTATGGGTTTTGAGTTATGCATACGAAATCGTTCAATGACTTTCTTGATGTATGTCTCTTGAGACAAACTGAGAAGTCTCTTTGAACGATCACGTACGATTTTAACCCCGAGCACATAATTAGCTTCTCCCATGTCCTTCATCTCAAAAGTTGAGGACAACCACTTCTTAGTGGCGACAATGGAACTCATGTCATTCCCAGCTAAAAGAATGTCATCCACATACAAAGAAAAGATTAGAATATTTTTCTTGGATCGTTTTACGTAAACGCAATGGTCTTGTTCAATCATTTCAAAACCTATAGAGGTAATGGCATGATGAAACCTAAAGTACCACTGCCTAGACGATTGTTTGAGACCATATATAGAACGTTTGAGATGGTAAACTTTGCGCTCATGTCCTTTGACTTCAAAACCCTCGGGTTGAGCCATATAAATCTCTTCGTCTACTTCTCCATTGAGAAACGCAGTCTTAACATCCATATGAAAAAGTTCTAAATCCTGCTAGGCGACAATAGCTAGGATCAGGCGAATTGAAGCAAATCTCACCACTGGGGAGAAAGTGTCTTCATAGTCCACACCCCGCAGTTGGGTATAGCCTTTCGCCAAAAGACGTGCCTTATACTTGTCAATTGACCCATCTGCCTTGCGCTTGACTTTTAAAACCCACTTGTTTCCAATAGTCTTGCGCCCTGGCGGAAGGTCAATCAACTCCCAGACCTGATTCTTTTCCATTGAGCTCAACTCATCCTTCATTGCAGCCATCCACTCATTTCTAGCTGACAAAGATAAGGCTTCTTCCACAGAAGTAGGCTCGTCTTCATCATTTGGAGTGCACATAAGAATTTCTCCGTCAATCTCAAAACGACGACGTGGAACTCTTCCTCGTGCACCTCTACGCAGTTGAGAATCTTGTTGACCTAATGGTCCTTGTGGTGTTCTCCCACTGTCTGGGATACTCCCACTAGGTTGAAGGTCACTTACACTATCTTCAGCGACGACCGGATGAGGAACTAATTCCCCACCTTTGCTTGGAGATGGTAAAGTGGGTTCAACCTCCTCTAACTCGTAGAGGTCAAGATTCATACTCGCATCTCCAATGCTAGGAAAATCACTCTCTATGAAATCGACATCACGAGATTCTATTTCAGTCCTTCCACCATTTGGATGTTCACCATACATCACATAGCCTTTAGAGTTTTCAGAATACCTTAGAAAGATACTCTTCTTTGCTCTAGGCCCTAGTTTCCCATACTTATGAGAAGTACTGTGAACATAACCTGCTGAGCCCCATGGGCGCAAGTTATCCAAATTTGGCTTTTGGCCATTCCAAAGCTCATAAGGGGTGGATTTGACTGACTGTGAAGGCACACGATTAAGTATATAGGCTGCAGTCAAAAGGGCATCCCCCCAAAAAGATATTGGAAGGTTTGCTTGTGCCATCATAGACCTAACCATGTCTAACAATGTTCTATTCCTTCTTTCCGCAACACCATTTTGTTGTGGAGTATTAGGAATAGTAAGTTGCCTGCGTATCCCCTTTTCCTCACAAAACTTTTTGAAGTGATCTGACAAATATTCGCGTCCCCGGTCAGTGCGAAGAGTTTTTTTAAATTCTTCTCTTTCTGATTCTCAACCTCTGCTACAAAGCGTTTGAAACAGTCCAAAGCTTCATAGCGGTGAAATATCAGATACACATAACCATATCGCGTATAATCGTCTATCAGTGTAAGGAAATAAGAGGCGCCATAGCGTGCCTTTACACTCATAGGTCCACATATGTCAGAGTGAACTAGCTCAAGTGGTTGAGTTGCTCTCACAGCCTTTCCAAAAGGCTTCCTGCATGCTTTACCGGCCAAACAAGCCTCACAAATTTGTAGATTGACTTTTGCGAGTGGGCCTAAAAAGCCTTCTCTAGCCAAACGAGTCATTCTATCTTGGCCTATGTGACCCAGCCTCGCATGCCAGGTGGTAGAATCATTCATAATATTATCATTCACAACATAAGAATAAGAGGACTGAGAATCAATTAAATCCAATTGAAAAAGACTATCCATGCGAAAACCATGTCCGAACCAAACATCATCCAAAAAGATGTCCAACTTATTACCCCTAAAAATAAAGGAAAAACCACTGTCTAATAAAGCAGTAACTGAAAATAGATTAAGCCGAACAGTGGGTGCATATCGCACATCCTCAAGAATCAATGTGCGCCCAGTGCGCAACTTGAGCTGGTAAGAACCAACCCCTAGCACCTCCTTGGAGCTATTGTTTCCCATGAAGATATGTTTGCTTCCCACTGGAATCCGGTGGTAATCTACGAACCCCTCTCGATCACGTGTTACATGTTTTGTTGCACCTGTATCCACAAACCACACAGGTTGGGAATGAGCAACCATCACATGTGATGAAGCATATAACTGAGAGAAAGATTCAGAAAGTACCTTCTTTGGCTCAGTGCAATCACGAGCAAAGTGTCCTTTCTGTTGACAGTTGAAGCATTTAACTTTAGACAGATCCTTTTTCCCACCACGTTTTCCTCTCTTGCGCTTCTTCATTTTTCCTTATTTTGGCGCATAAGTGCTAGCCTCGCCTCTCTTGCCTTTCTTACTTTGTCTTCCGCGCTTGCCATTTGCATTGCGCGATCCCTCTTGGGCGACATAAGTTAGGGTCTTGTCAGCATCTCAAGTTTCGGCCTCAAGGATGACATGCTGTGAAACATCAGAAAAGTTCTTGATGTTTTCACTGTGGGTCAATATCTGTTTCATATTGGCCCATGAGGCAGGAAGGGACCTTATGACAGCTCTGACTTGCTGCTCATTTGTGAGCGCATGTCCAGCATCCCTTAGCTTACCAATCATATTGGACATCACCCTTAGATGCTCACTCATGGTATGCTTAGGGTCTTTTGTGTACTCCTCAAACTTGATCACAAGGCTACGAAGCCGCGTAGTTGAGCTTCCACCAAAAGAGAACTTGAGCTGCTCCCATAAAGCTTTGCAAGTTGGAAGTTCATCATACTGCCCAATTAGATCATTTTGCAAGCTGCTCAACAAGGTGTAGCGCGCACTACGATCTTTCTGATTCTATTTTTGGTAAGCAGTGTGGTCTCTTAGGGGTTGCGCCTCAGTTGGCGCGACCATCTCCTTGGTCAAGTGCTCCTCGAGCTCTTGTTCATTCAGCATGAATTTCATCTTTTTGTGCCACACGTCATAATTATCTCCGTTAAGTTTCTCACCCTTAACAAGATCAGCTATGACATTCTTGGTGGCCATTATATTCACTACATTAGATTGCGCAAGGAAAAGACATTAGTTATACATCCTTCTATGTATTTCAAAAAATTCAAATGAAAAACATAATCCTTCCTCACATCATGAAATCGAAAATCTGCTAAGCTCGTAATCATCTCCCATGTATGTGAGTTGGGAAAAATATTTTTCAAGTAATTTTTCGCAATAAATTTCATCGTCATATAAGCCACAATATAATAAATCATCCACATGATAATTTAGAACAATATAAAATTGCACCATGCAATTAAGTGTGCAAAGACTCCATTGAGCCCTATTGGCATTCTAATAACTTATGGCTAAGAAAATTCTGGCTTGAATAATGTGCGTGCGAAATTACATCCACGTACAAGGCTTTCTTGAACAATACAGGGAAATAATAGATTACATCATCTTTGAGAATCCTACTACAAACTACTCCAATAAAACAAATGGAGATGCCGCACAACACATTATTCTCAAAAGAATTTTCTCAAAACAAAATTAAACACATTAAACATAAGTTTCTTTAGAATGCCAATCTAATATCCATCCATTTATCCTAAACTAGCATGCTCAAATAACAAGTTAAAGGGTAATAAAATGGATGAATAGGCCACATTGTCCTCCCAAGGAAAACGGGCGACAAGGGCCTTGAAAACATAAATGGTTTAAAAGGTGTGGACTTACCAAAAACCCAACAAATATACCACAAAAGTATATTTAAACCAGAACACAAATCAAGGCAAGCATGTAACAAATTAGACATAATTTATCTATGTCATATAATTCTCCAAAAATATTTATTGCTACTCAGGAAGTGCAAAAAATAATATTTACGCATTATTCGTATTTTTGGGAACCACAAAAGTACTACAAAAATACTCACAAATGACCAAAAACCGAGAGATAAATTCTTAAAAAATGACAAACAGTAAATTTGACTCTAATATACCCTCTGGAATTAAAGAAAAATTATGTGTGTATAAAACAAACTTTTAAAAACTAATTTCTATAGAAAAAGTTGTTTCAAAATTAAACAGAATACACACAGTGGGTATAAAGGTAAATTTAAGACCATAGAAAAATTACAGAAACCACGACAAGGCTTCACTCGCCGGCGGTGAAAAAACACCGGCCAAAAAACAGTCCGCACGCGCCTCCACGCGCCATCGTGCGTGTGGGACAGCGCAGCAGGTTCTTGGAGCAGGCGCGTGTGAGGCACGCGCGCGTGGAACGCGTGGGCGGTGCCTTTCTGGCGCGTGAGGCGAGTGATGGCGCGTGAGAGTGCAGCACCTCGCTGGCTTGGCGTGTGCGCGGCGCGTGCCGCGCGTGAACGCAGCCACGGCTGGCGTGTGGATGCGCGTGATGGCTTTGACGCAGCCACGGCTTGGCGCATGACCGCGTGTACGGCTTGGGCGGCGCGTCGCAGCTCGGCTAAAGCGCGTGACGCGCGTGATTCCACTGTTCATCTTCTTCTTTTAAACCCTAATTTTCACAGCGCCGCCATGTCGCGATGCCGACTTTCGAAGGCCATATCTCTCTCGTTTTTAAGCCAAATAATGCGTACGATATATCGTTGGAAATATTATGCGACATAGATTAATTATGTACCAACCGATCATGATAAAAACTGAATATCATGCTCCAAATTTGAGTCCCAAATTTCGAAAAAACCACAGTTTTCTTGAAAAAATAAAATCATGATTTCTCACAAACCATGCATCCAAAAATCACGAAATTTTACGGATTTCATCCTCAACCATAGGAGAATAAAAACATATAATTATTTTTCAGAAAAACATGCTCAATAAATTTCGAATTTTTGTAATGGGTCTCGATCATGTATCTGGAAAAAATCGCAACATGCACATTACTTATTCTAGCATGTTAAAGGCGAATCAACAAGTAATCATGCTCTGATACCAATGTTGAAATGATTTAATGCGCTTACCACATAACGTAATGGGTTCGAAAACATACTGTACGAAGTCTCCGACAATTCCGACGTAGGATCCTTGTTGTTACGAGCCTCCAACACGCTTGATCTTTTTCGCAGGTACGAAAACGGCTACTAGAGTCGAATTCTTCGTCCACGAACCAAATCCTAGAGCTTGGTGATTGCTCTAGAGAGAGTGCTATAGAGAGAGGGATTATTGCTATGACTTCTGACTTATTGGGATATCTCTAACCTTTATATAGAGATACAATAAGAGACTGACTTTACCTCAAACTCTTAGGAGATAAAGATGTATTTACCTCAAACACTTAGGAGATAAATATCCTCTAATTAACTGTAATTATCCAGACTAACAAATACACATTATCTGTTAGTGGGCGGATAATGGGTCCATTGACCCAATTTATTAACAGCTTTAAAAGTGTACGTCTCTAATGCATGTTTTAGGAACAAATGTATTGTGAATTGAAAATGGGGCAACTTTAACCCACTTTCTATTTCAAAGAAATTCTACTAGAAAAAAACTACTTTGTAAATTTTTAGACATAATTGAAGAAGTAAAATTATGGCACTGTGATTAACTTCTTGAATTTCTTATCCTGAATACCAAATTGCATGTAAAACTACTTGCATGTACAAGCCTTACAAATAGTAGATAATTAATCATAACATTTTAAAGCAATTTCAGTAAAAATAACCAAAATTATTGTTAAAAGAAAAGGATGGTAAGAGCAATTCAGTTGGTCGCTAAAGAAGAAATATGTTTACACTTACAACTCAAAGTTGATTAGCAAAGACTACAAATTTAAGTTACCTAAAACAAAGGACAACATCGAGTCTATAATTTTAACGAAGCATTGTACTACTTTGGTAGTTTCTCGATCTTTCTCAACACAAGTTCTGGTAGCATTTTCAACTATTTCTTTCGGATGTAAAATTAGGCTATAAGTGATATTGAGTTTATGATCTCATTTATATTCTCTTTTATAATTTATATTTATCCGTCAATACAAGTTATTCTCGCGCTCAACTCGTGAGGAGCTGACTAGTCTATACACAATGGTCAAAAATTGATGTTTTCACTGATGAATTGCTGAATGGTCTCTGTGGGCATGGGTGTGGGTCCGTGTGGATATGGGGGGGGGGGGGTCTCTGGACCCTATTCGTTTTAAACATTCGTGGAATGTCAAATTATGTTTATGGTATATTTTATTGCTCAATGTCAGTGTTTAGTACGGAGTATTATATTGTGACACCCTCAACCCAAGTGACATCACCGGGCTGAGTTATCAATTATAATCACTTTCAAAACCCTGTGCTGAATACAGAGCAACTACATCCTCGTACTCATACATCATTAATAGACGCTCCAAATTGCGTCCTTACAAAAATTTTCTTACAAATATACATCATACTGCAGCGGAAGACTTTCAAGTCTTTAAACAACATGAAAGTATACAACCTAATATACGACTGTAGTCGTAGGACTCTTATCAACCTATCTCGCAACACATTCTTCATTCCATTATTCCTAGCTGTTCTTACCTCACACAACTGATCTCCTTACTCAACTTTTCTATCTTGTATCTTTTTCCTTTCTAAAAGGTTCTCCTTGATCAACCTCATAGCCTGCACAATACAACATAAGGAATGAGCGCAAATCGCCCAGTAAAGACAACACGAGGAGTATTGTATACAAATGATTCAAAAGACTTGGAGGAATAATAATCATCTCAACGATAGCAATGAATCAAGAGTAGTCAATAAATTTCAGCATCAACATAACTTGTCAAACGATAATTTTTCTTTCGTTAGACTGAGCGGCTTTAAGGCCCAATAGAACAGCATTACTGCCACCTCCTCATGGACAAGACTGACTGGCCGACAGACTGACTGACTGACTATGCAAGTGAACAATAAAATAGGAAATTGAAAAGATAAACATCAACGAAATATAAGTCATTAAAATCATTAACATCAAAAGAAAATCAAATGCAATGCAACTCAGACACGACAGACTAGACTTGACCAGACATGACAGACTCGACTCGCGCGCCCTACATCCTCTTTGCCAGTGATCATGTTTCACAGGCCATCCTCCTCATATTGATGTCCCATTTTACGGGATGTTCATCTCACTCTCAAATAAATAGAAGAGACACTGTCAACAGGCAGGAAACTCATTTAGAGTGCTTTCCCTAAACACGTTACAGCCAAACAACAAGACTTCATCAACGGGGCGGACTAAGGGAAAGTTTATTCCACCTTATGTCCTCAACAACACAGCTCAACAAGGAATACCGGATCAGAAGATCAACCGGTGTTCAGACCTAATAACAAGAGTTCAATATAACATCATCAACAGTGCGGACTTGGAAGAAGATTATCGCAAGCCCTCAACAACGTTCTTACATAAGAGAAATGTCGACTACCAATAAGTGCCAACATTTCACAACAACATGCAACGACCTCAACAACATCATTATCAACGATAGGGCGGACTCGGGAGAAGTTTGCCGTAAGTCCTCAATAGTGTTCTCAAAGAGTAGAGATATCGGCTATCAATAACTGCCGGCATCTCACAACAACCACACGATAACCCCTTCACAACACCATCATCAACTGCAAGTATGCTAATCGAATCGAATCATAGCATACTGGGACACCCATCATCCTCACTAAATTCTATCAACAGGGCGGACTAAGGGAATTATTCTACCCTAAGTCCTCAACAGCACAATTCATATACGTATACCGGTCGCAATGACTACCGGTGTCAACACATAACAACAAGAGTCCAATATAAACGTCATCAACATGGCATGCTAATCGAAACAATGAATTAGCATAATAGAACCGCATTGTCCTTACCTGATTGGCTTATAGCCGAAGCAACTCACAATCTCTGATCGCAATGAGCTGCATCACCTAGTCAAATAATACTCTGCTCGTTAGAAATCATTGCACATATACGCACTCCCAATTCTACCCTTTCCCATTTAATCATTTATAGCGTCTTACAACAACTTGTTAATCCGATCCAATAATTGAATCCTTGACCTAGCTTACCAACGCATTAGCAATAGCCACTATCTCATTATTTCAACGTATTAGTCATTCCTCACTTCCCACCATTTCGAACGCTGAATTACACGCGTTCTCTAAAATTTAGCGCCAACCTGACAAATTACCAAAATACCTCTAAGGGTTCACTACCACCACAACACCCCAAATCAACTTCAAAACAACCTTTCATGCATTTTACAACCCTTACTAGACTAACAAGTCCTTCAAAAAATTTTACCGGAAAAATTACCAAAATACCCCTCTACGGTGGTAAATTATCAAATAGCCCCTGAGGGTTCCCGGTACTAGAAAAATCTCAAAACCGCTTTAAAACGCTATTTTAAGCATCCTGAAATCATTTTTGAGCTAAAAAATATTTTACAAAATTTTCGCCCAAAAATCCGGAATCGGCGTCCGGACCGAGCGCTTAAAAGCCCGTTCTGCCAAAAATGGCTAACGAATTCGGAATGACCCAAAATCTTGAGAAATGGAACTTCTCAGCATCATAGAGTCCTCATAAAAGTTTTGTGCAAAAGCGCGCTCGTTTGGTATTTTAAATTTCACCGCAAAGTTCCAAACTTCCCGCATCTGTTCACCCTCCTTCTCGACCTCAGACAAATCTGAAAGTTTTCCACGACATAGGTCTCCTAAAAATAACTAGGGTCTATTTTTTACACTTTGGCTAACTCTGACCCTAACTATTTGTAAAAATTCGAATTCCAAACTGATTACTTAATTCCCACCTTTAGTGACAAAAACAGTCACTATTCACATCAACACACACACTAGGTCACCTTCACGCACACACACTTATCTTCTTCCTCCTTCAGCCGTGACACACCTGGGTATTTTCATCCCCAATCATGCATGATTCCACAATGTTTTTGTAGCAGCCCTAGCAGTTGAAGTCCCAGCTGAAGCTCAGGAGGGGACCAAGGACGGAGCTGGAGCTGAAACAGAACGACCACAAGGTGAAACTCGAGCTCCATTGAAGACATTGAAGATCAAAATCATCAAGACGAAGCCAGTGACACCAGTAACAACGTCGCTTGAGGAAGATGTTCGCGCCTAAAGGAACGACAGCATTTGGAGCTTATGTTTGCGCCTAATGGAACGGCAGCGTTTGGACCCTCAATCTGTTAGATGAGACGGCAGCGTTTGAGGCCACCATTAAACAATTGCATTTAAATTCTTTAGCGACACTTTCCTGTGTTTGAAAGTTGCCGCTTGTTTCTGTTTTCCTGTTTTGCATTTCAGTTGTGAATTCCTATAAATCAGGGGAGGAGATGATGTAGAAGGATGCGAAATGTGATATGAAAACTTTTTCTCTCTAGTGAATTCTATTCTCTTCTCTCATTTCTGGTTCTTCTCTCTTTACTTCCAAACAATTCCTAATTTCCTCCATTAAATCAAATCTAAAACTAGAATCAATCAGCCATGGATGTGGTGTTCCAAGCTCGGTACGCTACAACTGGTATCAGAGCCTCTTAATTGGGGCATGAACTAGTCCTTAGCTGTAGAAATTTGCAATTCATTTCACTACAACCTAGAAGGAAATCCGACGAGCTAGTGAAGATGCCACGATCAGTGAAGAACAACCAGCTTGTTGAAGTTGAACATCCAGAAGTTCAGGAGATGATGGGAACTCGATTGGCAACGTATGATGTTCGCATGGCTTCCATCGAAGCTACCATGGGAGATATGTAGAGAGGATTATCTGATCTCAAGTTTGAGCTGACCAAATTTATGGCTCAGACAAATGCACGAGTGGAAGCTCAGTCTAAGTCTACCTCAAATCGTGGAGAGTCTAGCCACAAGAACAACCGATCGGAGTATAATCTCCAGCAGAATACTCCACCACCTTTTACAGGTAACCTACCACCTCCTAGGTTACCTAAGCTCTCATTTCCAAGGTTCAATGGTGACGACCCTAGGGGTTGGGTGCGTAAGGCTGAGTAATATTTTGAATTGTGTCCTATACATGAGGACTACAAGGTCCCTTATGCATCGGTCCACTTCGATGCTCAGGCAGAACATTGGTATGCTGCCTATATTAAACCTATAGAGATTGTAGATTGGGACTCCTTTGTGAGGGATTTGTATGCTAGGTTCTCTGTTCTAACTGGAGTAAGTGTGTTGGGAGAGTTCAATAAACTCCATCAAATTGGAACGGTTGATGATTACTTCAACAGGTTTGAAGCATTACGAGCTCAAGTAGTGCAGGAATTTGACTATTTGGATGAGTCTTATTTTTGCATGAGTTTTATTGGGGGATTAAGGCCTGAGATCCAGAGTAGAGTTGAACAATTTGAGGTGGGAAGTCTTACCAAGGCTATACATATAGCCCGAAGAGAGGAAGTGGCAATCCAAAATTTGCTTAGAGGCCACAAGTCTTTGCACATTGCAGTCACCACACCAAATTACACTCAAACTCCTTATAAGCCTACCTTCACCAACCCTGGACCATCCTATAAGCCTGCAACTCCTACAACAACAGCCAAACCAGCCACATTTCCACCTATGCCATTCAAACCTCCAGCCCTACCTTACACCAACAGTAATAAAAAAGGCCTACTACCAACTCCCCCTAGACCTCCTCCAAGATCCAATCAGTTGCCTACAGAGGAACACCAAAGGAGAATGAGCCAGGGACTATGCTTCAGGTGTGGAGCTAAGTTCAAACCAAACCATAAGAGTGTGTGCCCTATGAGATCTATAGCTATGATAATAGCTGAGGATATAGATGAAGAGGAATCTGTTGAACTGAGAAGTGGGGAAAAGGAACAACTAGAAGAACCTAACAACTCTGAGCATTTCCCCAACAGTGAGCCTGAGATCAGTGTACATGCATTGGCAGGGCATGCCTCTCACCACACCATCAGGATTCCAGGATAGGTGGGCAGCAAGCTGTTCAATATCTTGATTGATACGGGATCAACATACAACTTCTTGGACCCTCAATCAGCTCACAAGTTAGGATGTACACTCCAGGCCACTCCTCCATTGACTGTGGCAGTTGCTAATGGAAGTAGACTACAGTCAGACACTATGTGTAAAGGGTTCAAATGGAAGATGGGGACCCAAGAGTTTACTACTGATATGAGGATCTTGCCCTTAGGGGGCTGTGATTGTGTGCTAGGCATGCATTGGTTAAGACAATTTGGTAGTGTCAACTTTAATTTTGACTCTAACCAGATTTCTTTCCAACATCAAGGCCAACTTGTCATCCTCACAGGAGGAGAGTTCCAGGGCACCACCATCAAAATGATTACTGCTCAGGCTATGTCTAAGCTGATACAGAATAATGTGGGGTCCTTATATGGTCAAGTCTATGCTGTCACTATTCCCACCAATGAAGACCAGCCATCCATGGAAATACAGGAGTTGTTAACTGAATATCAAGATGTGTTTGCAGAGCCACATGGTTTACCACCACACAGAAGTCATGACCACCCAATCAGACTTGAAGATGGAGCTAAACCAGTCAACCTGAGACCTTACAGGGTCTCCTATGTATAGAAGGATGAAATTGAAAGAATCATCTCAGAGATGTTGCATTCAGGTATCATCAAGCCTAGTAATTCACCATTTGCATCACCTATACTCCTTGTTAAGAAAAAAGATGGTTGTTGGAAGATGTGCATAGACTAGAGGGAGTTGAATAAACTGACCATCAAAGATAGGTATCCCATCCCTATCATTGATGATTTGTTGGATGAGCTGCATGGGGCTTCAGTCTTCTCTAAACTGGACCTCAGGAGTGGGTACCATCAAATTAGAGTGCTTGACAGTGACACTCACAAAACCGCATTTCGAACTCACACAGGGCACTATGAGTTCTTAGTCATGCCTTTTGGCTTGACTAATGCACCAGCCACCTTCCAAAACTTGATGAATACCATATTCCAGCCATACTTGAGGAAGTTTGTACTAGTGTTTTTTGATGATATACTGGTGTATAGTAAGGACTTGCAAGCACATCTTCACCATCTTCAGGTGGTGCTACAACTACTGAGGGAACATTCCCTTTTTGCCAAGGAGAGCAAGTGCACTTTTGGTCAGGGACAAGTGGAGTATTTGGGCCACATTGTTAACCAGAGAGGTGTAGCAGCTGATACAAGCAAGGTGGAAGCAATGCTCAATTGGCCAACTCCTAAATCACTCAAGGATCTAAGGAGGTTCCTTGGACTCACTGGTTACTACAGAAAGTTTGTTAAAGGCTATGGGGTGATCAGCAAGCCCCTCACCAGTTTGCTCAAGAAGGATGCCTATTACTGGAGTGGAGAAGCCCAGAGTGCATTCACTACACTCAAGCAAGCAATGGCTACAACCCCAGTCCTGGCACTACCAAACTTCACATTACCATTTGAAGTAGAGACAGATGCCTGTGATGTGGGCATTGGGGCAGTACTCATGCAGCAGAGTAGGGATGGCAATCCAACCCGCAACCGGCGGATCCTCGCTCCGCCCCGGTCCGATAGGAGCGGGTCATTTTGACTTTGACCGGATCACGGGGCGGGTATGGTTTTTTTTTAAAAAATTCGCAGCGGGTTAGGGTTGGGTGTGGTATTTCATCTGGCCCGCCCCGATATCCGACCCGCACCCGCCCCGCTATTTTAACCATTACCTTGATTTAATCCTAGCCGTCTATCCTACCTATATATAAATCATATAAACCCTAAAAGTTCCACCTTCTCTCACTCAGTCCCTCACTCCCTCTGCCGACTGCCAAAACCATTTTCATTTCATGTTCCTTAGTTCACCTCTCCCCGTTTCAAGACTTCCACTCTCTGCCTTATTCCCGATCACACCGTCGGCCGCCAGCTTCTTCCCGTTCTCTTTGCGAATCTGCCGATTTATCCCGCCAGTCGTCGCTGCCTCCTCATCCTCTCCCTCTCCCCCGCACAGATCCTTGTTAGAATGTAGTTAACCTGCCGATTCCACCGATGAGCGAATCAGCCAGGAACCTGGACGAGAGCGTAATTAGCGCTTCGTTAGTGGCGTCTCACAGGCAATATCGGGGACGACTTAAGATGTTGGACTAGTTGTTGTATTTTCGCTTTTTTATGGGCTATAGTTGCTGTTTGAGAGGGAAGGCATGTGAAGTACCTGTGGGCGTAGGGACGGCATCGCGTTGCGTGGCTTGCCGCGCCTGTGCTTCGTGTGAACGTGAATTGAGAAGTGACCGGAATTAGGGCTAGAGAAAGGATTAGGGTCAGGGTGGCGTGGTAAATGGATGGTGCATTGCGAAGGGTTTTGGTCTTTGGATGAGAGAAATTCTCACAATTCGAAGAACTGTGGGTAGCTTCAAGTGAATTGCAGGGGCGGGGCGGAGCGGGTGCGGGTTTTCTGTATTTGCTTAGGATCGGTTTTGGTATTCCACTTAGATGACCCGGTGCCAGGGCGGGGCGGGGCGGGGCAGGGCAGGGCAAGGTTCTAGGGCTACCGGGGCGGGTTCAGATTTTATAAGATCCGCATCCGACCCGCCCCATTGCCATCCCTACAGCAGAGTAGGCCCTTGGCATATATCAGCAAGGGTCTTGGCATCAAAACCATGGCCCTTTCCACCTATGAGAAGGAGTTGCTGGCCTTGGTACATGCAGTGACCAAATGGAGTCCTTATTTGAGCCATGGCCACTTCATTGTCAGGACTGACCACAGTAGTTTAAAGTATTTGCTTGGCCAGAGAGTCACCTCACTCCTTCAACAGAAACTTTTGTCCAAACTCCTAGGCTATGACTTTGAGGTGCATTACAAAAAAGGCACATATAATGTGGTAGCTGATGCCCTGTCAAGAATACCTCAGCAGCCTCAAGAGGAATGCAATACAGTCACTACAGTGACTCCTCTGTGGCAACATGAGCTGCAAGCAAGCCTTGAGAATGATGAGGAGGCTCAAAAGTTCATCCAAGAGCTGGTGATAGAACCAATGGCCACTTCCTACTATACTTACCAAGGGGGAATCTTGAAGTTCAAAGGCAAGACATATGTGGGAAGCAATGGTTCACTCATGAAACAAATCTTGCAAGAAATGCACACTTCAGGCCTTGGAGGTCACTCAGGAATCAACAACACCTACAGGCGAGTAAGTATGTTCTTTTATTGGCCCAGGTTGAAGCAGCAAGTCACACACATGGTGAGTGAGTGTGATGCTTGCCAAAGGAACAAACATGAAAATGTTCCTTACCCAGGGTTACTCCAACCTCTGGAAATCCCAGAACAAATGTGGACTCACATTACCATGGATTTTGTGGAAGGGCTCCCCAAGTCCAAAGGTCAAGACACTATACTGGTAGTGGTGGACAGGCTGAGTAAGTATGCCCACTTTATCAGTCTCTCCCATCCTTTTACAGCAGAGGAAGTAGCTCACAAGTTCCTGGATACTGTGTTTAAGCTACATGGAATGCCTATGTCCATCACCAGTGACAGAGATAAGGTATTTCTCTCAGCATTTTGGTCTAAACTCTTCAAATTACTTGGTACTAAGCTAGCTTACAGCTCAGCATATCATCCTGAGACAGATGGCCAGACTGAAAGGGTGAACAAATGCCTAGAGAACTACCTACGGTGCATGTGCAGTGATAGGCCTTATAGCTGGGCCAGCTGGTTGACCTTAGCAGAGCATTGGTACAACACTAGCCACCACGCAGCCATCAATATGACACCTTTTGAGGCTGTGTATGGTTACAAGCCCAGGTCTCTTAACTTGGCCACACCAGAGACAACCAACATTACTGATCTGGACGCTTATCTCCACGATAGAAGCAGGGTTCTCACCTTATTGAAGGACAATCTCACTCAGGCACAAGCTCGAATGTGCCAATATGCTAATTTGCATCGAACTGAGAGAGAATTCGAGATTGGTGATTGGGTGTACCTAAGGCTGCAGCCATACAGACAAACCACCTTAGCCTTGAGACGCAACCTAAACCTCTCTCCCAAATTCTTTGGCCTTTACCAGATCGTGCAACGTATTGGGAAGGTTGCCTATAAACTGAAATTTCCACCCACTTCCAAGGTGCACCCCGTATTCCACGCCTCGTTACTTAAGAAGAAGGTTGGCCACACGATCACACCCTCTACGGCCTTACCTCACTTGGGAACTGAGGGGCAGATCCTCATCGAACCCATCGCAGTCCTTGACCAGCGGATCATTAAAAGACAGAATCAGGCTGTGGGACAGGTCCTGGTCAAATGGTCCAACGCTAACCAGGGGGAAGAGACTTGGGAGGATTGGGCAGTCCTTAAAAGCAGGTTCCCTGAATTTGACCCTTGGGGACAAGGGTCAATTGAAGGGGAAGGGGATGTAGCAGCCCCAGCAGTTGAAGTCCCAGCTGAAGCTCAGGAGAGGACCAGGGACAGATCTGGAGCTGAAACAGAACGGCCACAAGGTGAAACTCGAGCTCCATTGAAAACATTGAAGATCAAAATCATCAAGAAGAAGCCAGTGACACCAGTAACGACGTCGCTTGAGGAAGATGTTCGCGCCTAAAGGAACGACAGTGTTTGGAGCTTATGTTCGCGCCTAGTGGAACGACATCGTTTGGACCCTCAACCTGTTAGATGAGACGGCAGCGTTTGAGGCCACCATTTAAAATTGCATTTAAATTCTTTAGCGACATTTTCCTGTGTTTGAAAGTTGCCGCTTGTTTCTGTTTTCCTGTTTTGCATTTCAGTTGTGATTTCCTATAAATCAGGGGAGGAGATGATGTAGAAGGCATGCGAAATATGATATGTAAACTTTCTCTCTCTAGTGAATTCTATTCTCTTCTGTCATTTCTGGTTCTTCTCTCTTTACTTCCAATCAATTCCTAATTCCCTCCATTAAATCAAACCTAGAACTAGAATCAATCAGCCATGGATGTGGTGTTCCAAGCTCGGTACGCTACAGTTTTATACCCTTAAACCACTTAAATTTCATTACACTAGACTTGAGAACCCTAAATCCATTCGGTTTACACAATTACTCCCAATTACACATCCACCATTCGAATTAGACCACCATGGATGAAGAACACACACTGAACTCACACAAAACGCATGCACACCACTGAAATTCCTACCAATTTTCCCCCTTTTCTCTTTTCTACGCCTTTATACTTACCAATTACTCATAATTTCATCATAATCTCCATCAATATGCATATACATACATATATGCCGAAACATATACACGAGATTACAACCAAATTAATCTCAAATTCTTCACAATTAATGGCTTGAGCTGGAGGGATTACCCCGTTAGGGTTTAGGATTTTTCTTTCTCTTCCTTCCTCTTCTTCTTCTCCTATTTTCCTTCTTTTTTCTCCGTTTTTTTTCTCCTCTGTTTTCTGTGTTCGTCACGGGTTACTGTTCATGCCCAGCTCATGTTCATGACTTTCTCATAATTCGACTTTTAACCCCACAAATTTTCTTTTATATTTTCATCATTCATCTTCATCCATCAATACTTTATAATTTCCCACCATGACTCAGGTTATGGCAAGTAGGAGGTGGCCATCGTGCATGGCCTGTTTTCCCCAGGTTAGGCCACATTTTGCAAAGTTTCAAATTTTACACTTTGGCCCCTCAAGTTTCTAAAATTACATTTTGACCCTTCAACTTTTGAAAATTACAATTTGACCCCCAAAATCATCCTAACCCCTCCTTTAGCCCCCTAACACCTCATTATCATCAAAAGGATGCTACTTAATAAAGATATGCATCATGTTCATCATATTTTCCAAAATTACACTTTTGCCCTTTAACTTTCCAAAATGTCATTTTAACCCTCAAAACCACACTAACCTCCTATTTAGCTCCCTAACACTTAATCATCACCAACATATTACTACTTAATAAAAATAGCACCCCTTAATTAATCAAACTTACGGTTAGATTAATATTTGGTATTTTTTGGGGTATTACATATATAGCAATAAATGCCAGTGAAAAAATGGTTATAAGCATTTTTCTTTGTTACAGATACCATTGCTTTAATATGAAAGTACAAAGAAGCAAATGTTGTTTAATTACTTGTACATGCATTATTGCAATCCCACCTAGACCTGGCAAACGGGTAAACCCGCCGGGTACGGGTAAAATTGGGTCGGGTAAATTTTACCCGATTTTTCCCAGGTAGCCATTTTTAAGATCCGTACCCTACCCTGGAGGGTAGGGTATTACCCGCGGGTAAACAATTTAAATATTAATTTTTTTATAAACAGAATTTAATTACTATAAAATAGTAAAATACCAACTATCTAGGGCTATTTTTTTTCTTTTGCTTTTTCAGCTTTCTTTTGCTTTTTCAGCTAACTAACATGTTCGGTGTTCCTCATTTCACCAAAAAATAAAAATTATATCAACTGAAATATTAAATACCATGTCTCATTCCCCTCCCACAATCCAAAATAAAGCAAATTAAATTTCCAATATATATACAATCCTATTTCCTACTAAGTACTAACAATCTAAAATACAACAACTACAACTAAATTTCAACAGATACATCGTATCATAATTCATATGCACTTCTCTTAAAATAAAATAAAAAATCACATGCATAAATAATGAAAAATTAAATCTTCCATTCCTCGCAGAATTCGTGTCGATCGACAGTGAATAGCGGCGTCGCGGTGGTGATGCAACTTTAGATCGGCGGTGGAGGAGCGGTGCAGATCTGTGAGGAGGAGGCGACGCAAATCGGTGAGGAGGTGGCGGCGCAGATCTGTGAGGAGGTGAGTGTGGCGCCGCAAATCTGTGAGGAGGCTATGGCCGACGATAGGTGGCGATCGACGGTGGCTTTGTTAGTTGTTAGAGTGAGGTGGAAGACGGCGTGATGGCTTTGTCAGTTGTTAGAGGGAGGTGGAAGACGACGTGATGGCTTTGTTAGTTGTTAGAATGAGGTGGAAGACGGCGTGATGGCGGTCAACTGAGAGGGGCGGCGGCGATGGTAGAGACTAGAGAGGAAGGGGACGGCGTGAGAGAGAGACATGGGAAGAAAAAAGAGAGTGATTGTGATTAGGGCACTAAGTACTATTATATACGAATGAAAACCGGGTAAACTGGGTAACCCGCAATCCGACCCGAACCGACCCGAAAATTATGAGTCGGTTCGGGTACGGGTCTATTTTCGGCGGGTATTCAAAACATGTACCCGTACCCGGTATTTTGGCCCGGGTACAGTTCGGATAACGGGTCCGGATAGATTTTTGCCAGGTCTAATCCCACCACTACACTGGCTATTACTTCAAAATAAAAATAGCCGAAGACAAATATGTCGATACAAAAAACTCCAACCATCTACAAACCTTTGCTTCATGAAAGACACCATCACTCAGCGCATCTGATCGAGGGTTTACAATAATTATAGAAAAATGACAAAGAAAAATGATTTTGTTACAATAAAAAAAAAACAACATTAGTTATTGAAAAAACGATTTTGGTTATTATCCTTGTGACGAAGAAAATTATCTTGATGCGTAACCAAATACTACTTACTTGAGAACCTAACCACAATTGATCAAGTTAACTAGAAACCATTTAGTGGCCTTCAAACAAACATTGAATTTCAAATAATATGAAGCAGCTCAAAACAAAGTGCAAGATTAACTTCCAAATGTAAAGATGTTACAATGAAAGCATAATATAATTTTTTTTGGTTGGAAAAGCATAATATAATGAACAAGAGTAAACTCCAAAAAGTTATTACAGAGTACCACTTTCCACCTAACCATATATTGGCCCACTACGACACCAATGCCGCCACTGCTGCTTGAGCTGACCAATATCAAAGCATAGTAGGAAAGCAAAACCCTTGTCCACTACACTATAAACGGTATCGGCCAATGTGTTGATCGGGATTATGCTTCCCTTCCATGGCGGTGGCGGTGGTGGTGGAAATAAGAGTTGCTGACGAGATGCTTCCGAAGCAGCCGGTGATGCGGGATATCCAGAAGGGCGTTTTTTTAAAACGTTGTCGACCATTTTTTTATTGTAATTTTTAAAATAAACTTTTACGATATAATTGTAGTTGTAGGAAATTTATCTCTAATAAATTAATGAATGTTATGGCAGTTACAACTTTTATGATGTATGAAAGTTGTACAAAAGATTTCTAAAATTCTAACATCACATTTTGAAACCTTTCTTCCAAGCCAGAAGAAGGCCAGCCGTGGTAGGCCAAATTAAAGCCCTGCCCTTATGATGGGACAAATCCGAGCCGATAGGTATATCCTCCAAGCCATTCACCGGGGTCTCCTCTCAGCAGCCCATCAGCCGCTTCTCTTTCTCCACCTGCTGAGAAAAATTCATCTCTGTTAACTTTGATCCAGCCCTCACTCCAGGGGGGATAACACCATCGGATATTCTGAGGCCCATTACCAAGTCGCCTGAATTATTGACATGTACGTAATGATGACTTCACTCCGCTTATTAAAGAGTACACTGCTTTTTGTCGGTAAAGATTTTCAAGCAACACTTTTTTTATTCCTCTAGTAGTGTTACACTAGTAGCAAGATCTTTCGTAACAAAAGTGTATCATCAAAAAAGTGAATTTCGGTCGATGAACGTTTAAATAAGAGATGTTATTTAAGAAGGAAAAAGATGTGATTAGCACCTTCACACTCGCACGTTCATTTAGGGCGTGAGATGCCTCCTTGATAGTCAGGGGCAGAGAACGCTCCAAGGGAGTAAATGTAGTACATGTAATTGCTAAATCTTTCACAAAAGTGGTAAATATGGTGGTAAGATAACATAACTAAAAAGAAAAATAAACTATATTGAATGGTTCACCATAGAAGAAATCAAATGAATTAACTGAAGAGTTTGAACACTCTTATAAATTGTGTTCGATATTATCAAAAAATAGATGCACAAAATTACAATTTTCTATTCAATCAGCATAAATTCTTAATGTAAATCTTGTAATTGATAAAGAAAAGCAGAAAATTAAACGTGGCTTAATGTAGAATAGTTGGACTCTTACGTTTAATAATGGAATTGAGAAGTGGAGATGGATTCATGGCGGGTGGTTGGTTGTAAGTAGTTTGTGAATAAGGTTTTGTTAAGTTAGAGATAGATTAAGTTTCGATTTTAGTTAACTGAGTAATTAATTAATACAGCTAAAGAATCAAATGAAAAGAGAAGAGTGAAAATGGGTGGAATGGCATTACCGATAAACCAAATCGGTGGGAGTAAACAGTCTGGTGGCGTAGTAATTTATTAGTCCCTCCCATTTTCCAAAGTTGTACATGACTTTGAACATGAGAAGGGCCAATTGGGCTTGTAATGGATTTTTAAGGCCTGCGACTTCCAACCAAGAAGTTATAAACCTCCTTGGGTTTTGAGAAAGATGAAGGGGTACAAAGCCCATCCAAGCCCTCGGGGCATCCGCCTCTGCAGTTAATTCTGACGGTCGTATACGAGATGCAAGTGTCTTTCTCACAAGCAATAAATCGGGCTCTTGATGAGGAAAGAACAAAGAAGTCATCTAAACAAGCGGGAGCTTTACTCTCCTTGTTTTTTGGGCCTAGCTTATGAAATTGCAAAGAATAAAGATGGAAGTTTCTATTTTATGTGTGTAAAGTTGTGTCCTTATTTCGTATTGAGTTACATATTTCAAAACACTGAGATTCAATAATACAAACTAAAAAAATAATACGAAAGCTAAAAGACAAAAGTTATAGCGTTGCTCAAAGATAAAAGAAAAAGTCCACGTTGGGATGGGAGAGAGAAAGAGAGTTGGATTGTTTTCTGTCCATCTTATTTACCTGAACATTCTTTTTTCGAAAAAGACACATTATTTATTGACGGGATCGCAAGCAACCATAAGGTTATCCAACATTGTCACTATCAAAAAGTTAACTTTTAATGTTTAAGTCAATCCTCTTTTAATCGCTCAAAAATTACCTTTCAAAGTTTAAAAGTCATCCTCTTTTAATCATTCAAAAGTTATTTAAAGCTTTTTGACTTTTCTAACACGGGACAAATTACAGCCCACGGAGAGCCATTAGTTTGCGTGTAGATCTATTTCTTTTAGCAAGGCGTACCTTTCTCAACTTTCTGGGAAAAAGTTTGTTCTATGACAACAAAATCAGATACTGATAGCTTCCAAAGATTCTGTCTTTATAACATTGGACTCATCAGATGCTGCCATCTCCAAAGATGGCGGCGCTGTCCTTTCCATAAGCAGAAAGTATTGGGTCAGCTGAACAAAGCTAACACACTAAAGTCCTTTTCTACACACAAAAGTCTCCTTCTCCCAAAAAAAACCCTAAAGTCCTTCTCTCTTCTTCTCTCCGGCCGCCGCCCCTTCCTCCTTCAGCTTCCATGGCTGTGAGGATGGAAGGGGAGGCCCTCCTTCTATTGTTTCTTTTCGTGTCTTTCGCTTCCCCTTCCTCGGCATCACACATCTGCCGCCATTCGACAACACCATCATCCATGCCCCGATCACCATCCCCACCCTCTGATTGGAAGATCTTCGGCCATAAATCTCCTCCTTCCACACTGCAAACCTCATATCTGAAAAGTTATTCTAGATCCAGACCTCCAATCAAGGTGGTTCGGGTTGAAATCTACGAGGCGGGTTCGATTCGGTAGGTTTGTGGTTTGAAGATAAATGATCTAGTTGAGATGGATGAAGCCGACACTCTTTGAGCTGCGGATCTTTCAGATCTGGCCTTGAGAAGACGCTCCACCTCAAGATCCGACCATAACCGCGGCAGTAATGTAAACTGCCATTTCGTGTGGCCTTCGGAATTGATGCCTCACTGCATCTCTTCCATCCCATTACCATTCAATCTGGATTTTGTAAATCCAACAGTGGTAACACTTATCTTTTCTATGTTCTTGCTAGGCCATATTGGTCACTTTAAATTTCAGAGTCAAGTCTCTACTTGTTCTCTTTTGTTGTACTTTTGGTACTCTATTTTCAGGGCCGGACGTTCGTTTGTGCCTTTAAGTTGTATTTTTCTGATTTAGTTTATGAAGTTTCCGTTCGACAAAAAGAAAAAGAAAAAGAAAGTATTGGGTCAGCTTTAGATACATGCCAACGTTCCGCGTATAAGTTGACCCTTGGACTCCCTTTTGTTTATATATATATATATATATATATATATATATGAGCTCCAAAATAGAAGAACAAAAGCAAGGCTACGAATGGAAAATGTTTTATTTATTAGAGGTTATGTACAATCATTATTTAAAAAACAAAAAATCAAGGAATGATACTAAAGAACAAGAGCTCCGCTTACATATTTCATGGCCATTTTTAAACTTAAAACAATGACGAAGAGACAAACTATGTTGATGCAAGTCGGTCTTTTCATTACATTCGACTCATGAGAGTAACAGGACAAATCCGGCCAGATATGTCATGGATACGGCCAACTGCTGCTTGAGCTGACCCATATCATAGCGTGGTACGAGGGGCATAACCATGTCCATTACACCGTTGATATTGACCGATGCGTTGATCATTGCATTGCTTCCATTTGACAGCAGTGGTGGTGGAAAATGGAGTTGGTGACCAGATGTGTCCACTGCGGGTGGCGATGCGGGATATCCAGAAGGACATGCTGGGGGAGATAAAGTGGCCCTGGTGGAGGGTGGGGGTGGGGGTGTTTTTGGGGGGTACGGTGGTGTAGATGGTTTGGGATAGTAGGTCCGTTCACCATTACCATACGCGCTGAATCCACCAACGTTGTGCTCACTGTGACAAGTCAAACTTCGTAGGTAAGTAGTGAACAAGAGAAAATAAAGAAAGATAATTCATACAAACGGTTTCTGCAATAAATATACCGTCTATTCCGATATTGTAGAATGTGTGTTGTAATTTTTTGACAAAATTTACCATTAAATAAACAAATTTACCATCCAATAAAAAAGAAACTAGATTCTACTGTTAGAACTTCTTTTCAGCCAAATATGTATACAGGTTACACAAAGCCTTTCACAACACGGAATCAGGCGTAAGTTGGGCACAACATACCAGCCTCCGGCGAAATCCAGGCAGCCCTCCTGTTTTAGTTGCCTGAATCCATTACAAATGTACGAGTAAGGTTAACTTTTTTTTGATATTGTTGAGGATCACACTACCGAATAGATAAAGAAAGAAATGAGATACAATAAATAGCTCACCGGGCTTGCGCTTGGAGATTGGTGGAGGCGAGAGCCAGCATGAGCAAGTAGACCAAACCTAGAACTTCGACTAAAGCCATTTGAAGTAAATTTTGAGATGGGCTTGTGGTAGCTTAGCATAATTTTGGCAATGCCAAAGGGCTATTTATAATTTTGGCAGACCGAAAGCCCCACGAAATTTCTCGTACGCGGTTTGAGAATTTTGTCAAAAAATCACCGGGCTTATGCTAGGAGGAGATTGCTGGAGGTGAGAGCCAACCTGAAACGGCAGAGAAACCCTCCAACACCGGTGGAAGCAACTGTAGGTAATTTCGAGATCTAACACACAACCAAAAGAAGGAGACGTGCAGCTATTTCTCGTCATCCACATGCATGCATACATGCACGCGGTTTGGAGTGGAATTACACGAGGACATCCACGTAAACATGCCAACTATACCCTGCATATATCACTGGAGACGGAAAATACTACATTTTCTGCGATATATGCAGAATAAAATTCCTTTAATTCCGGATTTAATTTGAAGGGTTTATCCGGAAGGATAAAAAGCCATTTCCAATAAGTTGGGATTTAATTAAAACTATTTTCAGACAGTGTTAATGTTTGTCGAAATCAAAAGCTTTGTCCCTCATTGATTGTAAAATAGGATCACTATCGCACCTAACAAGTGCCCTCATGGCACTTATTGACATGACCCTATCCTTTTTTTTTGTATATAACTTTTTAATTTAATATATAGAATTGTAATTTACATTTAGTCTGTTAGAAGGGGAAAAGAAAACTAAACTCAAAGCAACAGGCAACCGATCCCTGCCTTTCTCATCAGGTTCAACCCTTTCTTTTAAGTGACCTATTAATTCGGTTAGAATATTGCAGACATTTTTTACCACACATATATAGGTTAACAGATATATATATGAGGGGACTAGGGAAATGCAAACCCACTCCCTCTAAACCCAATTTCTCTGCCTTTTCTCTAAACCACGCACCTCCACTCATCTTGTGGGCGGGGGCAGGAGACTTCCCTTGAAGTTTCTCTCCCCTTTCTTCGTTCTTTCTCTCTGTGAAATAAGCTGCTTCCCGCCCTTCCTTGGCGGATCTTCATTTGGTCGGAATTTCTTCCTTTGGCTGGAATTATAAATTTGTGCCATAATTGCAAATTGTGTCTGGGTGTGGTTGTGGGTGTGACTGCGTGCGTGTGTGAATGTGTGTGTTTGTGTGTGTGTGTGCATGCGTGTGACTGTGGGTAAGTGTTGTATGTGTCTGGGTAGGTGTGACTGTGTGTGTTTATGTGTGTGCATGCGAGTGACTCTGTCTCTGTGTGTGTGTGTTTGACAAAGCGTATGTGTGTGAATTATCAGAGGTCGTATTCATATAAAATGCCAACGAAAAATCTGAGGTCGTATTCATATAACTCAATGAATGACATTCGATAAATATTTAACCAAAAAAAGACATTCGATATAGGCCCTTCGACTCCCTTAGCAGGGGCGGATCCAGGAAGTTCAACCAGGGGGACCAAAAGTCATAAAAAAAATTGACGCCTAACATAAAAGAATTCACGTTACGATTGAATACGTTAAATGTAAAATAGATTTGCTCAATTTGACTAATAATCATATAATATCACTATTTATAGTGATTTATTTAACTTGATAAAGTTAGTCAACAACAAATTATTAATCTTGGATGAATTAAACTTAACTCTTATTGTACATATGTATTACTAGTGCGATTACCAATTGTATGATGACAATAGTCATGTATAACATATTATAAGAATTTAAACTAAAAAAACAAAAATTAACTAACATTGATCTATTAGTGTTTTCTTTATAATATGGTGATTTATAATTTGAAAGAATGAAGATGGACAAAGGAACGAACAAGATAAAGACTATAACGGCCGGCGGCACAAAAAAGTAAATAACATAACAAAATGAAACTCTAATACATTCATTTATAATATATTGACATTTTAGTAGATATTTTAAACATATTTATCTATTATTTAAGACAGCAAAAAAAAAAATATCTCAAACTATAGGGTGGGGTGGGGGTGGGGGTGGGGGTGGGGGGGGTGCCATGGCCCCCCTGGTCATGCTTGGGCTCCGCCCCTGTCCCTTAGTTTAAAGAAAATGAGTTCCAAAACATGATCTTTACTGATATATCTCAAATATACTCCCAATAATTGGGGAATACCAGCAATCCTAGTCGAACTGGGAGACTGATAATTATCTTATCAGAGATCGTGACGTGATCCTCAAGGAACCTAACACGATCCTAACACATCTAGCCTACGGCCCAGTCCTACTAGGGCTCTTCTTCCTACCACTATATAAAGGGGTCTACCCCCCTCAGGTATGGGACGACTACACAACTACACACATTCATGCTTTTTCAGAGTCATTATCATGTAGCTACGCTCTGACTTAAGCATCAGAGAGTTCTCCGCCGGGAACCCCACCCGGCGGTCACTCGTTTTCTGTCTTGCAGGTCATCGGTCCAGGCTCGGATTCCGCAACGTACTCGGGACATATTTTAAGCAGCAACATTTTGGCGCCATCCGTGGGACCCGCCAGCCTAGCCGTTTGACCTCAACAGTTTATCCCATATTGCCGGCGACAACATGTCGGACCACTGACAGAACTGCCGCCGCCGTAAATGTCCAGATTGTTTATCGCAATAGAGTTTTTCGGAGCCCGCCGCCAAACAGTGGCCTCCAATGGTGCAATCTACCGCAGTACCATGGCATCAACAACTATTCAGCTGAGATGGCTCTATGTTCGTGCGTACAACAACCGGTCAACCACATCCGGCCGGAGGTTACTGCCGCCACAATAGTCCGTGTATCGCTGATGGTAGAACCAATCAGCCCCTTTTCCAAGGTTGCTTCGTCCAAGACATCAACCGTTACACCACCTCAATCAAGATTCTCACTGGCGCAAACTTCAATCTCCGACGGCACAAACTATTGGCGGGAAGTTGCCGGAACAGATACAACAACATCCCATAAGAAAAGAAAAAAAAAAGAGAGAAGAAGATTGCCAGATCGTCTATCGCCCTCTCCGCGCCGGAAGTGCTTCCCTCCGAGATTTATTTTGCCGGTAACTGCTGTGGCGCCGACTCTAGCAGCCACTGCCGAGCGACGCAACCACCTCAACAAACGGCAGCCACATCGTCATCGGCGTCCCCACGATAGACGCTGCCTCTGGTCTTGATCCAATAGCCACCGGATCCCCCTTCCTCTCCGATGACGCCGGTCGAGACCTCGACGAACAGTGCACCCTATGTCACAGCCGCCGTACAACTACAGGAGCAGTTGACCAAAAAAAAAAGACAGAGTCATCGCCAACGGCGTCGCGGGCACCATAATCTGCCGACCACCGCTGCGAAACCGCCCAAATCGACATCATCGCCACCGGCCACAGATGGCCGTTACATATATGATGTGGCGCAACAACTGGAAAAAAAATGAAAGAAAGAAGAAGCTGATAGCTGCCGTGTAGCCAATTCCTCCGGCAAGGCGCCGGCACCGCACCATCGCGGCTTCACTACCGTCACCGTCGCCATGGTGGCGCCGCACTACAACGACGAGCGGCAGTGCCCATCGGCACTGTCATGACCGCGGCTTCACTACCGTCAGTCGGCAGTGCTCATCGGCACTGTCATGACTGCGATCAGCGAAAGCTCTAATATGCGCCGTCACCGTTTCATCACTACCAGCCAGAAGATCCACCTCATCGTCGCGCCACCGCATCATTGTCTGCCACCGCTGTTGAACCAGATCTGCGCTACCGGAGCAGGGGAGAAGCTTCACCGCGCACCATCACCATCAAGCTTCAGGATTGCGCCACCGTAGACCGCCGCCAGTAGAACCGTTTGTCCAGATCTGCGCCGTCCAGAATAAAAAAGAGACGGCACCGCTCAGTCAACATCAGCGCCGGTCAAGACATCGTCGTCGGGGAAGCAGCATCACCCCATCGTCACTGTCGCCCTACCTTAGCGCCGCCTCACAGCACCCCTGCAAAATCCGGCCACCTGGTTCGTTCAGATTTGAGCCGTTGCGACCGGCGATAGCTAGCCGTCTATAATTATGGCGCCCCGATGAGCTGCACCGTTGGTCAAGATCCAATCACCGGCCGTCGCCAGGGACCTCAATCCTCGCGCCAACAATGCCGTCGCCACCGATTGCAGCATCCTTCACCGAGCTACGTCGCGACACCGGCCTCCACCTTCGAGATGCGGGCCACCATGACCACCAGCAAGGTAGCGCCATCACCACCACGATGGGCTTGCACCATCGCGCCCACCGATGCGATCGCCGTCGTTGCAAAGGCCAGATCTGCCCTTCTGTCAAAAAAAAGAAGAGGCATACCAATTAATCAGGTGCAATCCATCTTTTTGAGATTCTGAACTACCCCATAATTATGCATATTTAAATTTTTGACCCACAGGGTCTTTTGTATTTTACATATGCCACATCTAGTAAAAGCATGACAGTTTCTACCTCATAGAAATGCATTTTTGCATTTTAGACCCGCAGGGTCTCATTTATTTAACATATGCTGCACAATCATAAAAAATGGTGTATATTTCATTGCATATTTGTCGCTAAAAAGAATTAAGTGACTACGCTTTTAGGCACTAACAAGCCTCATTAAAGGCTGTTTCTTGTGCGCTTCTTTAACCTAGACCTATGTAATTTATGGTTTAGCATTATGCAATTGCGTCAGTTCACGCAAGTACGTACCATGTAGGTTCTTACCAACAGCTATCACTTTTAAAAGCTCGCTTGTGACACGCAGTGCAGCACATTAGTCGCTCAACCAGCAAACCCCTACTGGGGCTGTGGTGTTTGAACACCGCTCTTATTTCTGTGTTAAAAATATATTTGCATTTTTATATGCTTTATTGCTTCAGAGGTTATTTTTTCAGTCACGTACTTTTATTTATTGCAAAGGCTTTTACTGCGCTGGTAAGCAAGGAACAAATTCACAGCCGGCCACGCACACGCCACCAGAGCCACCGGCGACGCAAAGTTGCTGGAAGACCACGGCGGGCACCATAAGCCGCCGGCCACCGCAGTCCAGTTGCAGGAGCAAACAACATCTCAGCAAAAAAAAAAAATTAAATAAAATAAACCAACAGCTCCACCGCCACCAGCGTCGGCGCTAGGCAACACCATACGACCACCGTTGGTAACAAATTGCGAGCGACATTGCACCGCCCTCCAGTCAAGATCTGTGCAGCCACAGCCCTAAGAGAATGGCTGCCACTCTCAATCGTGCCGTCCACCACGGTCAGCGACAACAACTCGACACCGGTCAAACACTTCAGTCACCACCGTGACTATCGACAGCGCTATTAGTGTCATCGCCACCATCGTCATCATCGCGTCACTGTCTCACCGCTACCAGCTTCCAGATCTGCACCACCGCGGCCATGGGAAAAACATCGCCGCTTCATACCCGGAGGAGACCAACGATCGCTGCGAGTTTACTTCAGGTCGGCCGCTAACAAGCAACCACTATCGCCATCTGCAACTCCGGCGACACGCACGGTCCTAATCAGACCACACCGCCGACGGCAAAAGAAAAAAATCAAAGTAGGAAGAAGAACACTGCGAAGTAACCGATGCCACCAGTCACACAACCATCACCGCCGCTAAGCTGCCGGATCAGCCACACATCGGAAACAACAACCAAATCCGCAAAGACAAGTAACGCCGCCAGCGCGCCACCACGCAACCACCTCTCTATTGCGCCACCTCAAGTTCAGTCAAAAGAAAGAAAAGTAGAAAAGCCGGGTTTATAGCACAGACACCGCCGACGTCACGCTTTCCACCACCATCGGCCGCATAGCCACCGTGGAGGAGCACGCTCGCCACAACATCACCTCACTGTCGCGGCCTTGCTCTGGTCAGTTGTAACCCAATGCGGGCATCTTGCCGTCCGCAACCACGGCAAGCCCTGCGGGAAAACACCGGCGCCACAGCCTATTCGTTGCCACCGCTTCCTCAAGATGCACGCCACCGCGACGGGCGGTAGGGGGACGCCATCACCACCACGATGGGCGGCACCATCACTGTCTCACCCTTGCAGCTACCAATTGCCAGATCTGCTTCATGTTCAGATCCATTGCCCGCAATGCACGCCGGCTCAATGCCGTACCACGGTCACCGACCGAATACACGAAGATCGGGGATGGAGAATTTGCTGGTGGCTATGGTCGCCGTATAAGGGACTGCCTCACCGTCACTCTATCGTCGCCGTTGGTCCACCACCGGAGAGCATCGCGCCGTCGCCTCACCAAGCTGTTCCTCTTTTGATCAAAGAGAAAGTGGAGCAGACCCAATACGGGTTTATACTGCGCTCGTAAGCATCAACAATGACGCAAAACCACTTCACAAGCAAGGAACAAATTCACAGCACCCGGCGACTTAAAGGTCACGCCTAGGATTTTTGCAGCAGTATCCTGCCGTCTCGACATTATATATCCGGTCATACAGTGACCGACTGTCAAAGGCCAAACATTCACACCAGCGCATGCTACCAATGCAACTGGTGAATCAGAGCACTTTGCGCTCCATCCACCCCCAAGGGCACGTATGATGAGAACTCTAAGTTCCGTCAACCCTCCAAGGGTATTTACATGAGCTCCATGCTCCATTCCCCCTCAAGGGCACTTATCAGAACTCTACGTTCCACTAGCCCTCTAGGGCGGTCACCCTCAAAGGCGGTCACCCTCAAGGGTGATAGGATAGCACACAAGTGTTATATGACATGGTCTAGCTTTAGTTCTAGCCCGAGAAACGGCAAAACCAAGTGGGGGATCGTCGCCCCACCCTATTTTGTTAATTCGAAATCTGGCCAAGCGTGAGTGCGAGGCTTCTTTGCCAGCCCTTAGCTGACGATAAGAGTTCGCGTCAAAGTAAAACGCAAGCATGATGTGGTCAGCTCAAGCTAAAGAACACACACTTGCACAAAACAAACACCCTCCACAGGAGAGGTGACCCCTCAAGGGGACATTCAAACACTTAGCACATGCAACAACTTACATACACAGCTCTGTGTCCTCTCTCTAGAGAGGCTAACGTGGGGCACAGCCTCTAATGGATCCCAAGATCCCATGATTCATCTTCCCAAAGATGATTCCGAGTAGCCTACTTAGGCGACATTCGAAAGACCTAGCTCTCAAGAGCTAGAGTTCTAGCATCCTACTCGGGCAAAGCTCCAAGGCTTAAGCTCCCAAGAGCTTAGGTCCGAGTACATGGAGTAGAAAATTAATATTACCCCTACAAGCGGATGAAGAATCCCTTACAAATCTAACGTGTCTCTCAAGACACCAGGTATAAACTTCCTCAGCCAAACATTTTGGCTAAGGAAGTGGGGGGCTTATGATATATCTCAAATATACTCCCAATAATTGGGGAATACTGACAATCCTAGTCGAACTGGGAGACTGATAATTATCTTATCAAAGATCGTGACATGATCCTCAAGGAACCTAACACGATCCTAACACATCTAGCCTACGGCCCAGTTCTACTAGGGCTCTTCTTCCTACCACTATATAAAGGGGTCTACCCCCCCCCCCAGGTATGGGACGACTACACAACTACACACATTCATGCTTTTTCAGAGTCATTATCATGTAGCTGCGCTCTGACTTAAGCATTGGAGAGTTCTCCGCCGGGAACCTCACCCGGCGGTCACTCGTTTTCTGTCTTGCAGGTCATCGGTCCAGGCTCGGATTCCGCAATGTACGCGAGACATATTTTAAGCAGCAACATTTACAGATTAGAAAAATTTGAAGAATAAACTCGAAAGAACGAGACAGTCGTTGATGCAAGACCTCGTTTCATTACATTTATTAAACAGGACCGAGCCAAGTTGTATTCTCAAGCTATTGAGAAAGCTAAAGCCAAGTCAAGTACTCGAATTCATGCACGGAAGTCAATGATGACATCCACTCCTCCACTTCTTTACGTGAGTACCTGTAATGGTCGACCATTTTTTCGATTGTAATTTTTACAATACAATTGCAGTTGTAGGAAATTTATCTCTAATAAATTGATGAATGTTATGGCAGTTACAACTTTAATGATGTATGAAAGTTGTGCAAAAGATTTCTATAAAGCAAAAAGATGTTTTAGCATAACGATTTCATATGCTTGTAATTTCCATCATCTCTCCTCATGAAGAGACTTGCATAGGTCAAAGGTTGCTTAGATTTAGATACGCAATTTCGTGAAGTATAATGATTTGGTGACAGAGGGGTATGCTTGTGAATTCATTTGGATCATGAAGAGAAAATAACACTGCTTTATTCCGCAATAATGCTATAATGCGAATGAAGGGTGAGGGCATTAAACATAAGAGCTAGAAATTTTCAATAATTTGACCATAGATATCAAAATAAGCTTTTCTAAATTTGGAAAAAAAAATTAAGGAATTCTAAGAGTTACAATGTGAATTCTCAAATTGTTTGGAAAAAGAAAAATTATGAGTATATAAGTGGAATGATTGGGGCATGACATTAATTATTCGTTCTTTTGTTACTTCAAGTTAATTTATACACACTTTCTAACACGGTCTTATAATTCATTTTTTTTATAAACTTAAAGTTTGACTTTTACTAAAGGCTTTGAAAGTGTACATCTCTAATGCATGTTTTAGGAACAAATGTATTGTGAATTGAAAATGGCGCAACTTTCACTTTCTATTTCAAAGAAATTCTACCAGAAGAAAAAATTTGTAAATTTTTGGACATAATTGAAGAAGTAAAATTATGGTAGTGTGATTAATTTCTTGAATTTCTTATCTTGAATATCAAATTGCATGTAAAACTACTTGCATTAAAACAGGCCTTACAAATAGTAGATAATTAATCATAACATTTTAAAGCAATTGGAATAAAAATAACAAAATTATTGTTAAAACAAAAGGATGGTAAGAGCAATTCAGTTGGTTGCTAAAGATGAAATATGGTTACACTTACAACTCAAAGTTGATTAGCAAATACTACAAATCAAAGTTACCTAAAACATATCGAGTGTATAATTTTAACAAAGCATTGTGCTACTTTGATAGTTTCTCTTTCTCAACTCAAGTTCTGGTATCATTTTCAACTGTTTCTTTCGGATATAAAATTAGGCTATAAGTGATATTGAGTTTATGATCTCATTTATATTCTCTTTTAAAATTTATTTTGATCCGTCAATTCAAGTTATTCACGTGCTCTACTCGTGAGGAGCTGACTAGTCTATACACAATGGTCAAAAATTGATGTTTTCACTGATAAATTGCTGAATGGTCTCTGTGGGCGTGGGTGTGGGTGCGTGTGGGTATGTGGGGGTCTCTGTACCCTATTCGTTTTAAACTTTTGTGGAATGTCAAATTATGTTTATGGTATATTTTATTGCTCAATGTCAATGTTTAGTATTATATAGCAACAAATGCCAGTGAAAAAATGGTTATAAGCATTTTTCTTTGTTACAGATACGATTGCTTTAATATGAAAGTACAAAGAAGCAAATGTTGTTTACTTGTACATGCATGTATTGCAATCCCACCACTACACCGGCTATTACTTCAAAATACAAATAGCCGAAGACAAATATGCCGATATGAAATACTCCAACCATCTGCAAACCTTTGCTTCATGAAAGACACCATCACTCAGCGCATCTGATCGAGGGTTTAAAATAATTAGTAGAAAAGTGACGAAGAAAATTGATTTTGTTACGATAAAAAAAAAAATAACATTAGTTATTGAAAAAACGATTTCGGTTATTATCCTTGTGACGAAGAAATTTATCTTTACGCCTAACCAAATACTACTTACTTGAGAACCTAACCACAATTGATCAAGTTAACTAGAAACCATTTAGTGGCCTTCAAACAAACATTGAATTTCAAATAATATGAAGCAGCTCAAAACAAAGTGCAAGATTAACTTTCAAATGTAAAGATGTTACAATGAAAGATGAAGACCGTGTGAAGAAAAGATGAATTAGTGTGTGTTTGATGTGAATAGTGACTGTTTTTGTCACTAAAGGTGGAAATTAAGTAAACAGTTTAAAATTCGATTTTTTAAAAATAGAGAGGGTCATATTTAGCCAAATTGCAAAAAATAGACCCTAGTTATTTTTAGGATACCGACATCGTGGAAAAGTTTCAGATTTTTCCGAGGTTGGGAAAGGGGTGAACGGACGTGGGAAGTTTGGAACTTTACGGTGAAATTTAAAATATCAAACGAGCACAGTTTTGCGGAAAAAAAAATTTATGGGGACCTGAACAAGAGTAAACTCCAAAAAAGTTATTACAGAGTACCACTTTCCCCCTAACCATATATTGGCCCACTACGACACCAATGCCGCCACTACTGCTTGAGCTGACCAATATCAAAGCATAGTAGGAAAGCAAAACCCTTGTCCACTACACTATAAATGGTATCGGCCAATGTGTTGATCGGGACTATGCTTCCCTTCCATGGCGGTGGCGGTGGTGGTGGAAATAGGAGTTGCTGACGAGATGCTTCCGAAGCAGCCGGTGATGCGGGATATCCAGAAGGACGTTCTTGGGAAGATGAAGTGGCGGCGGGAGGTGGGGGTGGTTTTGGGGGTAGGGTGGTGTAGGTGGTTGAACAAAGTGGGTCCGTTCACCATCACCAGAACAGAATCCACCAAGTTCCTGCCCCCTGTGTCAAATCAAACATATAATACTTAAGTAATGAACTTGAAAAAAGTAAGGAAAGATGATCCATACTACTATCAGTATCCGCATTTAAGGTGATGGGGATTGTTATGGAGGGTGGGGCAAACCATTGGTGGGCCGACCATAGGGGCTGCCAGCGTGATGGAGTGGCGGTGGGGGATGGTGGTGGAGGCAGGGGGAAGGTGGTGGCGGCGGCAGGGGAAATGGTGGTGGCGGTGACTTGGTATGATAGTGGTGGCTATGGAGAAAGAAGAAGGAATCAGGGCTAGGGTTGTATGAAAGAAGTTAGCCACAACATACCAGCCTCTGGCTAAATCCCGGCAACCCTCATGTTGTAGTTTCCGGAATGGATTACAATTGGATCAAAATAAGGTTCATTTTTTATTTCGCCAAACGGATCACACTACCGAAAAAAAACATGAGACACCAAATAACTCACCGGGCTTGTGCAAGGAGATTGGTGGAGGTGAGAGCAAGCATGAGCAAGTAGACGAATCGTCGAACATCGATTAAGGCCATCGTAGAGAATGCTGAGATCTATTTGAGCAGGTAACCCAAATGCAGGTGATGTGCACCCTTTTTTTACAGGGACAAGGAACAAGGGAAGGCACTTCAATTTAAGGCGGTGACAGCTATGAAACCGCTTTCTGACTTGTGTGAGTCACTAGAATTCTAGAAGGCCTAGGATGAGATGAGGGATTCTAGAAGTTTTGAGTGTCAACCTCTTCCATAATGGATAATGTATTTTACTAATTCGTAGTCTTTAATCTTAGCTTTGAAGATATTGACTGCCGATGGAAACCATTTTCGTGGCCCACATTAATTCAAGGTTTTTAGTTCCAACACTACGCTGTAAATGAACGGAGCCATTTACGAACGGCTCGTATTTGGTTCTTCATAAAACTCGTTCAAATTCGTCCGTCTAATATACAAACATAACATGAACAAGTTTTTAGAACTCGTTTAATAAACAAGCTGAACGTGAACACTCCAAAATATTCACAAACGTGTTCGCGAACAGCTCGTCTAAATAATAAATTTGTTATAATATGTCTAAATAAATAATATTTACTTAAAGCATGTAAATTTAAATTTAAATCTGTAGGCCCTAAAGTTAATTAGCCCAAAACTCTAAGCCCAATTATTAATGTAGAGCCCATGAGATTATATATCAAGGCACAAGTCCAATTCCTAAATGGCAAAGTCTATGAAGCCCAACATCATAAAAGCCCTAACTCGATAAATTAAAACCTAATCCTAAACACTAATAACAAAAAGCCGCACTTGCTCTCCTATCGCCTCCCTTGTCTCAAACACACACACCCTTCATAGATCGGCCGAAGCAGTGTAAGATCAGTGACATTTTTTTATCAGAGTGTGTTGGGTGACTAGAGAGTCAGAAAAATTTGCAGAGAAGAAAGTGATTGGATGATTTTTGGGAATTTTGTTGAGTGATGTTGCGTTGAGTGAGGGTAGATCGCACATAAAGCCTCTGTT